>BQNB010006269.1:8767-98275 GCA_026074375.1 Tanacetum coccineum
TGAGACTAGCACAAACTATCATCATTAATTGTTAAGGGAGAAAGCTAGAACTCTACACGTACGATCGGGTCAAAAATTACTCTTTATTCTTACCAACGGAAAACCTACATTTGTGTCTTATCATTTTTTATTTTATTTTTATATTTTTATATTTTTATATTTTTTATTTTTTTAATATTGTATGACAACTAAGAACTTAAAAATTTAAAATTTTTGCTATTTTTGTGGGAAAACAGGTACGTGAGAACAAAACAATAAGCAAGCAACATCAAATCGATAGATTCCCTTCCCCAAACTAAAACAAAACATTGTCCTCAATGTTTAAAGTCGGGTCTCTACGAAAATCTAAGCCGTTTATGAGGTATGCAAAGATAAACGTGAATCGATAATTATGAAAGGATATTGGATCTCCCCAAACTAAATTCACACAAAGGATGAGAAGCTTGAGTTGAACGGGAAACAACACCGGACACGAGAGGCTTCAAAGAATTTGTTGGGTTGATCCTACAAAAATCACAACAAACAAGCAACAAACATCGAGAAATCGGAAAGAGTATAAGCCTCTCTCAACACAACACATTAGATAATAGAAAATAGAGAGAAAATAGAAAGGATAAGCATGGGATGAACTCCCATGAAGCGGCTTGTTTTTGGTCACCAAGTCGCAAGCTCGACTTGATCCCTGAATTTAGTTATCCTTAGAGAGAGCAACTATGGAAGAAAGAAACTTCCATAAAAAGGCCAACGGCTTTAAGAAATGAAATGTGATGATGCCGGGATCAAAAATGAGATCTTCACTCCCGGTGGAGCAAGATAAAGGAAAAACCTCAGGCTAAGTGAGAAATGGTAGAAATGTACGGATGGTAAATGTGAAGGAATCGTCCTCTTCAACATTTGAAACAGCTATATTTTCACCTTCTCCTGATTCAAAAGATTCATCATTATAAAGCACATCAAAATTGTTAATCTCAGGTTTTAAAATCTCAATATCCGGTGGTTTTGGAGGAGGACGAGGTAATGATGGATTATCAAAATGAAACGACTCATACTCGGGAAGAGAGTAATTAGCATGAGTAGTGGTACTGCCACTTCTCGTCTCTTCCGTATGATCGCTAAAAGACTCGAATTCGGGTAAAGAATTATTCGAAAAAGAAAGAGAAGTATTGGATGAATCACTATCCACGACGGGAATAGGAAATGAAGAAGGAGACTCGAGCACACGATCCGGAGTAGAGTTAACTTTCAAAGATTCGATATTAGAAATAAGACGATGGACTTTTAATAATTTCTCACGAAGAATAACGTCTTGGATTTAGAGAATGTCTTCTAAATCAAACTCTTTCTCTTCTTGGTCAACATCATTCACTTCTTCTAGGCTAACGTACTCGATGTCTTCAAAATCATCGTCATCACTCAAAGTATCATCATTCGGATCAAAATCGGCTTCAACAATTCCAGGTGGAATTGGAGCAATATGAGCGAGTTCATCGGTGAACTCCTCGAGAATAGGGTCGATCTTAGAATAATAAACAATCGAAGTATCACGGTTAATCAAAGATTCCCCAAAATCGGACTCAACATTAACACAATTATTATCACAATTGGGCACATCACACGTATTGTCGGAAATACCCTCGAACTCACTTGGGATTGGGACAAGGTTCTCAACACTAGACTTTATTACTTCGTTCGATTCCGTTGCCGGAATAGTGTCGAGATGCCCATCCCCTATATTTAGAGAGTTATCAGGTTCTTTGGAAGAAAATTTCTTGAGATATTCTTGAGTTTAAATAGAATACTCATCATCGTCATCACAAATAGTAGAAAGCATGTAACGATGGGCAGCAGAATACTTTTCTTCTTCGTAAGCACTTCTCGTCTTCGTAAGCTTTCTCCTTTTTTCGAACTTCGCTTCCCCATACATTAAAATCTTGCTTAAGCTTATGAATTCTAATTTCACAATCTCTCTCAAATTCTTCATCAATCTCCTCGCCTCGAAATCTTCTAATACCCAAATCATTCGTGATTTCTTTAATTTTACGATCAACCAATTGCTGCTCAAAGAACCAACGCCCCTACCTCTCCACGACATGCATCATTCCCATACTCATAATTACTTTAAACCGTTTGTTCTTCCGCGATATTCCTTTTTAAAATCCGTTAACATCTTGGATCTCGTTTAATCTCAACTCTTGAGAATTTTAGTAAGATCTTCTTGAACGGATAAACGGAGTCTGCGATGTTGTGGGTGTTAAAACCAGAAAATCATAACTCGGATTAGTTCATAGCAAGTTTTCATTTATCGGTTGACATTGATAATCAAAATGAGGCCCCCCGCAATAAGCCAGAAAAAAGAGATCATTGCTGGAGAAAAACTCGGTGAAATTTGTGGATAATAATTATCAGTGTAAAGGTTTTGATTGTAGCACGTTCCTGTTCATAGTACAAAACTTAACTGTGGAGGAAAATCATAAACCATAATGAGCGTTAATTCCACACAACTCACACAAATAGTCCAACTGGGATTGTGAGGTTGGTAAGAAAAATTTGAGAATTATAGAAAGAATTCGGGTTTGGAACCTAAGCGAATGAAATTTGCTAGCTTCATAATTTGCGTATCGGTTGAACAAATGGCAAAATCAGTGGAGCCGTCAATAGTGTTAGATTGCATTGTTCTGGATAGAGATAATCGAACGTTGGTGGACAATTATAACCGTAATGAGCACCTTTCCCACAAAACTTGCAAATGCATTGTTGACAAAAAATCCCATTTAATGAATCACCGCACTCATAACAAACAATTATGATCGATTTGTGGAGTGATCCTGTGAATAATCACCAGCCGGGTTCCCCTTGATCAACAACGCTTGGCTCTCGAAAAGCATTAACAACGTTGGTATTGTCATTGGATGATTCGGAAGTATCTTGAAAATCTTTGAAAATTCCATTTTCAACACAATACGCAAGCAAATCTTCATCGAATTTCTTTCGTAAAAATGCACATCCACGACAACTCGGACCATCAACCTGGGTTCCACATCTTGCACAAATGCGGAGAAGAGTCAGGTGTCGGGAACAAGGAATCTTACATTAAACTCCCTAAGTCGAACAACATCTTTGTGTTCAAACACCACCAAGTCCGAACTCTCGTTAGATAGCGTAAAATATTTTAAACATGAAGTTTTTGAATCTTTGGTTCGATTTGGGAACTTTTCAAGTTCACCGGAACTTATTTATGATAATACCTCAATTGAAGGTATTATTTGTTGGTGTTCTTTTACCAACTTTGTTTATTTTATTTCTTTTTTTTAAAAGGACAATTTTTATATTTTTGATTTTTGATGATTTTTTTATTTTTTATTTTTTTTTGATTTTTGAAAATAAAAATATTTTTTTGGATTTTTATATTTTTATAAGAACGAAAATAAACTTCCCGAAGAAAGGATCTTCAAGGCTCGAACACGAACAATCCCGTAAAAATCGCTACACCTCTCCCCGGCAGCGGCGCCAAAAATTGATCCGTCCGAATCAATACGTATAAAATATATATAATATATAAGTACGTACTAATAAGGATAGGCCAATAATAGTATAGAAAGTATTTTCCGTCGGGTTCTAGAAAATCGCTTTTAACCAAAGCAATTATCAAAAACCTCCCGGGTCGTTTCCTCGGCGAGAAGTGAATGGAAATCTACGTTCAAGTTGTAAATCGAGCTTGATTATCACTTAAGTTTTTGGGTTTGGTTTTTTAAATCTACTAAAAGGGAAAACATATAAAAGGGAAACTAAACTTTTGAATTTAAACTATTTTTAAACTAATATTAATTTTAAGATTAAAAACTACAAGATTATACTAAAATTGATCTAAAAGATATAAATGACGAAAATGCTTGCTAAGTGACGTGAAATGTTCATTAAGTGCGGGTTTAGGTTTAATGAATTAAAATCCTTCGAAATCAAGTTTTAAGAAATTAAATGACAAGTAAAGTAAAATGCTTTTTAGAAAAATAAATGACAAGTATTTAAATTGCATTAAAAATAAATGACGGTATGTAAATTGGAAAATTCTAATGACTATTAATTTTTTTAAACCTTTTTAAACCCGCACCTAAATTCCAAATCACTAATCACTTAGCAAGCAATAATAAACTACTCACTAATCATAACAAATAAACTAGCAGCAACCATAAGATCAAACATAAACATTTTATGCTAATAATTCTAAAATACTAGTATTAAAAAGGAGAAAAGGGTAACCGAATAAAGAACAGCAATGATATAAAACCACCCGATCTTACAAACTTGATAAACAAATAAGTTTATCACTTCAAAGCTTTTACTTTACTAATTAGCAAATAAAGGTGTCAACTTTATCTACTAATTATTTTCATAAAAACTATAAAGATCAAAACTTTATCTATTTATCAACCTTAGTTACCATAAAATATTCTATTACAAATATCAAATTCTACAAATACTGCTAACTTAATCCACTAGTCCTATCTATTGAAATGCTAATGTCAAACGCAACCTACAACTAACAAATACAAGCATAGTTCGCAACCTAAAATATAAGCCTAATGCACGCCTGATAGAAAACTGAGGCCCAACACAAATTTAGTATAAACTAAATCAACAAGGTCTAGCAAATAAGAATTCTAAAGCCCAATTTTGAATTGTTCGAACTAAACGAAAAGCCTCACATATCAAGCAATACAAATTCTAATGTGGGAACGAAAACATTAAATTCAAATAAGCACCGAGTAAAAGATATAAGACAAATCCAACCGAAATCGAGATCGAATAAACTCTAATGATTCTAACGAGAAAAATTATTAATAAGCTCCACAAGAAAATTTCGACAAGTCAACTAAGTACCAGAATTAGCACTTTATGTACCTAACGACACCTTAACCAATTCGAAATAAGCTATTAAAATCTTAATAAATAAGCTCTAAATCAAAACAAGATCTAATCTAAGCAATATAAGATTCAAACCACGAATAATCCTTAAGAATCATGTACGAGCACTAGAAAACAACAACTATGAATCTAAATAAGCATTTAGCATTTAAACTACTTAAATCTCAAAATAAAATGAGCAAATTAGCAACAAAATTAAGCAAACCGTGGTCTCCGACAAACTTCAAATCATTTTATTACAAAATCTTAAAAATCTTGCAAAATAAGCAAATACAATAAGCAGGAAAATTGAAATAAGCTAATACAAATTTTTAATAAGCTAAAAAACAATCTAAACTAAACTAAAGAAAAAGGAAAAAAAAACTCCTTCAAGTGAGAGGGAGGCGTTTTGATTTATAAGGGGTGGAGAGGGGCTGATGTTGTAAATTTTTACCTAATAATTAGGTACTCAATGAGCCAATCATAGCTTCTCATTCAATGTCACACGGATAGCAAAGTAATAAAGGAATGATCCAGCCGTTGTGAAACTTACACGTGCCCCTTTTGAATTGCTTTATCTCTACGCAGCAATGGAGGCCTTTGGATTATATCACTAAGTAGAATGAAATGAATTTGTATCTCATGCACTCCACGTGGCTTTATTGTACTCGTCCTTCCCAAAGTAGTGCGTAGGCACGTGATTGACTTGAATTAATTAAGGGGCACGTGATGTGTAGCTTCTCATTTCCTTTTTACTTTCAATTCAAACTTTCACTAGATTCCATTTGATGTACACGTGAGGCAGTAGCAACATCACAATTCATTATTAGTTCATTTTGTGATATTTTAGGCTTTAACTTGGGCTTATGTTTATCTGGGCTGGCCCGGCAATTAAGTGGGTTATGGGCTGGCCTAATGATATCCGAGGGCACCGTTGGACTCGTTTTCTCGCACTCTTTTCAATCTCGTGCTCGGCTTTGTCCAGTTCCATCTTTATTTTTGTCTTTTTCTTGATATCTGTACCTGCACATACACAAACACAAAAACAAGCATATATTTGCCATTTTAATTATGTTTTTGGTCTTTTGGGTTCGTTTTTCATGTAAAAAGTATGTATAAAATAGCAGATACCAGTAGTATAGGCAAGACTCGGAGGTTGTTATCGTTCTCTAGGGGAATAGGTTGGGAAGACTCGTTTAAGATCTAACAGAGGTCTACGGGGTTGAGAGAAGATTCTTTTTGTATTTTTATTTTATCAAAAGCAGGTAAAATCATATGTTTGAGAGGTTGGTTTGTTTTATCTAATTAAACTAATAATAAAAATCTAAACTACTTTGGTGATAATTATATGATAAACGAACATATTTACTTAATCATGCACTACTCCTCAGATTGCTTCTCCTAATCCTATTGCTTTGTCACAATTGTGATGATCTGTGTAAGTATTTCCTAAGTCATGAACGAATTACACGAACCAGCCGTCTACGTAATATTCCGTTAAGGCAACGCACAAGTAAGGTAGTATGAAGACTATTACAAGGCCCACAGGAGTACATTACATGCAATTGAAATATCTTAAGAGTGATCAACCATATTAGGGGTAAGATAGTATGAAGACTATTGTCGATGATATCCTTTCTACACACTCGCGTTTCCCTAGACGTCTATGCCAATTTAATATCTTATGGCTAGTTCTCTAAAGCCTAACGCGCACATCCATCATAAGAAGCAACATTAAAAGGAACTACAATCTAAGTTTCATACAATCATAAGTAAATACTAAAGGATCTAGCCTGGCATGATAAGCAGAAGAGAAGAACAATAATTAATCAAACAACACATAGACATATTGAAAGATTAAACGGATAGATGAACTTCACTTGATTAAAACATAGATTAAAGCCTGTTACAATAGGGTTTTGAGGCCCTAAAGACGGCCTAAAAAGCTGCCAAACTCGAATATAAAAGTTAGGGTTCGTCTCCCAAAAGTTACACACTTAAAACCCTAAAATCGGTTTTGTATATATAGGAAAAGCGGTGCGACAACGTCGTGTTATAGTCATGACGCCGTTGCCACGTCGAATCTTCTAGAACCACTTTAAGTTGGCTACGCTCCGACGCCGTCATCAAATCTCTGACGCCGTCACTTTATAAATCGTGACGCCGTCGCTTGTAATTCGCGATGCCATCTCCACGCTCTGTAGGCACAATTTCTTCAAAGGATTTGGTGTAGAGTCGTAGTCTTGTTCATTTCTTCTTCAAATGAGCCCAAGTCGCGTGTATTTCCTCCAAATACCATCTAAGTGGTAAAAACATGAAAACAAACAATTAAGCACATAATCTGGGCATATTTGCATGATTTAAAGGGTTAAATGACCCTGAAAAAGTATATAAAATGACACCTCATCAAATACCCCTATACTTGAGATTTGCTTGTCCTTAAGCAAATGAGTTTTTATACCTAGACATTAGCAATATTAGGGGCATTTAACCTACTCTTTAAAAACAGTTTACAACACAACCTCCTAGACCTTGTAGTTAAAAGCACAGAAAGCATATACTAGCACCTCACATTAGTGTTTGGATTCTCTCTTTCTCTCGGGTGTATAATAAATTATAGCAATATGAGGAAATGGAAAATTAATACTATTACCTGGCATAGCATATAAATTACCATAGGCTTAGTAAAGGATCAAACCTTCACCGCTAGGCGCAAGTATTAGTCATTACTATCAAAGAGGTATTTTAAAGGGTGTGAGGTGTAGGTGTAAGATAACATTAATGGAAATGAAAACGGATGGGATATATTTGAGGGTGGCTTTTTGGGTGAATTTAGGTAGAAAGTGTTAGCTAATTATTTATAAGAATACACGCTGATTGGGTTGCTAAGCCAAAGACTCTAACAAAGATATGCAAACTCTACACAACTCTACATCAATCTCTTTTCTTTTTCTTTTCTATTTTTCTTTTTTTAACATAATACATCACTTGGGGTTTATAAATACACCCTACACTTGAGTTTTAGAACTCATAATTACAATCTAACTAATGACCCGAATTGAGGTGGATCAACATAACATGGAGCTTATTAAGCTCTATTTGGGGTAATAAATTACTTCTTCCCCGGTTCTTCATAAGATAAATACTACCATTAATCCCAATCGTCCCAAATTAGTATATACAAGGATAAGGACTTAGCAACCGAATCTTAAATAATAATTGGGTTAAAAACAGTAATGTACTAAAATGAGTATCATAAAGGGGTAGGCTAAGGCGATTTGGGTGTAACAATTGGTTCAAGGTGACAATGCTCTTCATTAATAGTCCGTTTAACCAAAAATTACGAAGAACCGGAAAAGAATAAGGCTCAAAGGGTTTCACTAGGGATTCTGCACTAAAAATGAGTGCAGAGCACGGTGGGGGAATAGTTATATAGTCGATGTACCATATAACAATTACCCGGAGTTTAAAAACATGGTTAATCCTAGTGCCTATTATCATTTAAACAAATCCTATTCTTACAATGGGCGGTCTCAGGATGCATCAGATAAACAAGTTATAGAATATTGTAATACCACTACCGGTACACGCATATTAATTTAATATCGATACAATGCTCCAAAAAGGCGACAAAGAACCATATGTACACATCCGAAACGTCGGAATAACACATATACTGCATCGAGACATTAACCTCGAGAAAGCTAAAGGATAAACTATCTAGGTATCAAAAATGGATACTAATTTCTTAAAGATCTAAAGGCGCAACCTCAACATTTATGGGGGTGAAATTCAAAGGATTTTGTGCTAGACATATAAATTCTATCCCATAACGCTATTAATACTCGATAATTTCGTCGGTATGATGTTATAAAAATGGTTTAAATTTTTGGGTCAAAATTACTTTTACGCTATGTTTCAAATATAATTACCCATTCATTTTAATGACAAAGCATATGGCTATTAAAAGGAATAGTTTCTAAGGCTTATTTCCCCACACTAATTTGAACATTGTCCTCCAATGTCTTTAAAAGACCCTATAAAACGAATAAACGGAAAATAAAACAAGTTAAAGAAATTAGTACTCCCCTGGTTTGCTCAATAATGGAGAAAAAACATGCGATAACTGGTTAAATCGTCCTCCAAGAATCGTCATATGAAACTTCCTAAGAACTTCCAAGCTACTTCTCATCAAAATATAACATGTAAATCAAAGACAAAGACAACTACACCTGACGTAAAATCGGTGAGATAATGATATATACAACGAAACTTTTAGGATTAACTCTATAAAGCATAAAGATAGAATGAAGTGATGATATAATCATAGGTTTCTGCAGGTTTACAAGAAAATTACAAATTTTAGATATTGTACAATTTACTTTTCGAGAATAATTGAATTTTTTTTGAATTTTCACATGGCTGGGTACGTGACGCCGTCTCCAGCGTCTGTGAAAATTTCCTCTTCGTTTTTCTTGAAAAAATTTCTGCACGCAATTTTATTAGTTATTTCCTGCATAAAATACTGCATAAAACTTGAGATAATCAATTACAATCATATCACTCAAAACTAATGCAATGAATTCAAATAATTAATTATAAATGTAAATTGGTTTCTTATAAACCGGATATTCTCCCCTACACTTATTTTATGCAAAATACCTTTAATTGTTAATAAGACGAAGTTAAGAACAAAACAAAGCATTACTAGAAAATAATTCAAACATAAAACAATAAATGAGAAGAATTAAAACATAAGACACTCCTAAATGTGGGAAAATAAATATTAGGTTGCCTCTCAAAAAGCGCTTTTCTTTATTTATAGTCCTTGTAGCTAGACTCGAAGTCACACGTCCTTACGTGACTTCTCCTTCGTCTGCAACTCCAGTCAAATATTCAGGTCCAAGCTCTAGACATTCCTTATAGAACCCTAATATCTTGCTTATTACATAGTCTACTCCTCTTCTCTTATCCTCCTCGTTCCTAAAGTAGACAGATTTTGTATGTTCTTTCTCCAAATCTGATAGTGAGTTATATTGCTCTATCTTATGAGGCATCTTATAGGCAATTTCATTGGTTCTGTTTGTGAATCTCACTACTCCTTCAGATGGGTCATGAGTCATATAGACCATTCAAACAAGGATTTCTAGTACTACATGCGTCAACCCTAGGTCTATGATTGAACTAATATCCTCAACAATCATGAAGTCTATGACATAAGTGAAGTTTTCTACGAAGATGTGCATTTCCTTAATCCTTCCCGTGAAATTGCTTACCCCTCTATTTAGATCACCCCTAGGGTCAAGTTTTCTTCTCATGATCCAATTATACAACATTCGGGTCATGACGTTCAGAGAGGAGTTAAGATCTATATAGGCTTTTTCCACATGCACATATCTAATGTTGCATGGTATGTTAAGTATTGACGGACATCCTTCTATGATGATGGGGTTTCTTAGAAATATTAAAGGAATTAGGCCACTCATTAGGTACTTATGATATGCTAGTTTGCTCCTAGTCGGAAATATGTCAAAGTACTCCACCTTTAATTCTCCTGCTTCTACGTTTTCACCTACTTCGGGTTCCTCTTTGTGGGAATCATCATTATTCTTAATTATCTCAATAAACATCACGTCACCGTCATCCCCTTTCGTACAAACAAATTCTATCTCGGATGACTGGGGAACCAAGCCGAGTGATTCAAAGAATGAATTGAGTTTACAGACTTTTTTGTAGATGAATGAAACTAATAGTTTTAAGCTTGTACTCATTTTTTATAGTCAATAAAATTTAGTTTTCTTATTGTTCAATTTGCAATTTATGTTTTCACCTTTATGCATAATGGTTTGAATAACTCTCTAATACTGTTTCATAAGCTCAAATTGCTCATAAGCTATTAAAAGCTCCTAATAACTTGAATACTCCATGGAATTGGATGGCTGCTTTGAGTATTCAAGTGGTAATAGTTCCTGATGGTCAGGAGTTAGGATTAGATTAGGAAATTGATTGAGCTTAAAGCTATAAGCTTAAGCTACTCTTGTAAGCTCTAATTTGAGCATTCACCTCTGTTTAGCTGAGGTGGAGGTACTCATCTCTTTTCCTTTTCTTATTACTTTGCTGTCATTTAAATAATCTAGTTATACTGTTCTCCTTAGCTTAATCTTGCTTATTGTTAGCTTATAATTGCTTAGAGTAGCTTATTACTGCTTTTTATAGTTGCTTGATGTTAATTGTGTTCATTTAGTAGTTTAAATCTTAGTCTGCATGTCTTTGATCTAAAACAGTTGAAAAACCAAAAATAGTAGCTTAATCTTTTGTCTTATTGTTCCAGCTTATTTAGTTGTTAAAATCTGTTCATTAGGTCTTATAGTAGCTTAATAATATCTGGTATCTGAGTTTTAAGCCTTATCTCTCAGTTTTATAAGTTGAAAATGGGTTTAAGACATTTAAAGGGGTGTTTGGCTCAAGGCAGTATTAACCTAAGTTAATACTGTCAAGAGGCTTTTGACTCTTTAAATCAATTTTAAACTTCAAATTTGAGTTATAAAACAAGGATTTAAGGTCTTTGTTAGGTTTAATTAGGTTTCAATAGGTTTATGTGTAGATTGTAAGGATCTGAGGTCATAAGCTCAGGTTCATATGCAGTTTGTGCTTAAGTTTGTTCTAGCTGCATTTGAGGTTCTATTTGCTCTTATTTAGTCATTTTTAGGTGTTAGAAACAAGTTATAGGTCTGCACTTGAGGTTTTATGTTTTGGTTAATATAGTGTCAAATATATCAGCAAGCATAAAAGGCCTTAAGGCCAATTTCAAGCTTAAAATTCAGTTAGTAAAAGTAGGAATTAGCCTTTAAAATTTAGTGCACAAGTAGTTTTTAGGACATATTAGATCTGTTTGAGCTTATTTTGTAATAATTAGCTAATTTACTCATTTGTTTTTAAGCCTGTAAATCCTACTTTGTCTTTTCATAACAATTTAAAAAAAAACCAAAAACTCAGCTCTTACTGAGCCAAACAGTCTTTTTCATCCTTATTTTTCTTAGCTTATTTGATTTTCAAACTCATTTTTGATTGTTGTTTTAAGTAGTTTGGAAGACAGGCTTTCTAGAGGTATAAGCCACTAGCCCATAAGGTTCTGTTAGCTTAGTTAAAAATAAGCTCAAAGTTGCTTGTTAGTCTGTTTTGGTAGCTGATTTCCTTTAAGTCCTTATTAGTGCTTTTTCAGCTTATGGCTTGTAGTTTTAGTTTATCTTTGATTAGACTTGCTTATTAGACCAGTTATAGGGTAGTTGTAGCCTTATTTGCTCAGGTTTGAGCTTATTTTAGCCTTTTAGTTTCTTAAATTTAGTTCAAAAGCTCAAAATCATTTTTAGTGCAATTTGTCAATTTTAAGCTCAATTTCTTACTTATTGCTTATATTTTAAAAAAGTTATCTTTACAAAAAGTGTTTGCTTTCAGCTGTTTTACAAGTTTGTTAAAAAAGTTTTGCAAAAATAAAAAAAAGGGAAGTAGGGAAGTCAGAGGTGAGCAAGACTCGAACCTCTGACCTCTACCCACTTCAACCTTTTAAACACCTCAACACAACTCTCACAAACCATTGCGCCCTTGGGACTTTTACGTCCAAGGGTGCAATCATATTTCTTTTAAACACATTTTAGTCCTTTTCCTAAATAAGCACTTCGAGTGCTTAATAGACTTTTTCTGGCTTATTCGTTTAAGATAATTTTGAGTTTTTCTTTTTCCTGCAAACTTTACTTCCTCAGCTACTTTTAGTATTTTTTTTTTAAATTTTAATTTAAACTTTACTATTTTTCGTGCATTTATTTAGATTAAAATTTTTAAGAAATCATAAAAAATAGAAAAAATAATCAAAAAAATAAAATTCTTTTTTTATAAAATTTTCTTTTATCATATTTGAGGTTTAGAAATTAAATTTGCTTTTGTAGGACTTAAATTTCATATACTTGCTTAGTTGTAGCGTTTTCTTAAATTCCCGTTATCGTTTTAAAGTTTAATTGCTTAATTGTTTACTTTCCTTTGCATGTTTATTATGATTTTAGCTGTAGAAATAGATAACCAAATCAAAAACTTGAAACCATTCAAATCATTGTCCAAATAAAAACAGGGTTTCAATTCATAATTCTTGGGGTATAAACGACCCGGTAAACACTTACCGGTTAACGTATGATATTTTCGTGTGATTTTCCTTTTTACCTTTTTCCTAAAGGGCGAGGCTATGAACTCACCTGAACAGTTATAGGGAAATTGATAGCTAATGTATAGGGAATGAAAGTAACGGCTTCAACACGGCAATCACAGACAACCTGGGTTAATATATGGCAAGTCTTAGTTTGATTGTATATATAAGTTTTTGGATATCGATGTTGGTTTTGATATAAAAATTATCATAACACCGTTCGGGCCATCATAGTTTAGAAGTCATTCAGTAAACGTTTGTGGAGCTAGGGCACTTTAAATCGTAAACCCAACAACTCAGACAGAACGTAATACCAAGATGAAACTTCTTAATATGAAGCTCCCTAGTATTGTGGTATGATATGGATCCGGGACATGATTTTTGAAAGCACATCGATGATGAATGATATAAGGATTAGAACATAAGCAGTTTTAAGCATTTTATTCAATATCTAGAGATGTTAAGCACGAGGAGCGTTAATTAAAGTTATGTTATATAATGTTTTGGATATGATTTTACACTTTTTCAAAATGTTACATTTTAGACCCTGGGGTTTGGAAAATTGCAAATAGACCCCTGAGGTTTGCACTATTTACGACTTTGGTCCTTCAACT
Source organism: Tanacetum coccineum (assembly GCA_026074375.1). Lineage (NCBI taxonomy): Eukaryota > Viridiplantae > Streptophyta > Magnoliopsida > Asterales > Asteraceae > Tanacetum > Tanacetum coccineum. Next base: position 22,478 of record BQNB010006269.1, read on the forward strand.
TTTATTGATATACAAAATAAACCTTGGACTTTGAAAAGTGACATAATAGACCCTTGGAGTTATAACTTTGATAAAATGACACTTTTAGTCCTTTTAGTTATAAGTTTCCGAAAGTTACGATATATACCCCTTGCATGGATTATAATTACAAAACATGTCCAAAACATTATATGACATAACTTTAATTAATGCTTCTCGTGCTTAACATTTCTAGATATTGAATAAAACGCTTAAAACCGATCATTCGGAAGCTAACGATATTGTTAGTTAAAAGGTTTAAAACGGAGTCTCAATATTAGGGTTTCAAAATGAAGACGGCGGGTTTTAAGGTCCAAAATTCTCTTATGACTTATCAATAGTACCTTATTTTTAATATTGTAAATAGCTTATTGGATAGGTTATAACAATGTTTACAAGTTTAACCCATAGTTAAGAAAAAACTGTAATTAGGGTTTCGGGTGTACGGTTTTGGATCAAAAAGCCATAACACTTAGGTTTTTGAGTTCAAAGCTTTATATTATGATTTTAGCAAGCATTATGAACATTATGGACAGTTGCATGAGAAGAATAAAAACCTAAGAGATCCTGGTTTGAGCTTATTAGTTGGAAACGGCCGTCAAATTCGGGACTTTCGCTTAGTTTCGGATCTAGTAGTAACGACTCTCGGGGCTTGTTCTTGATTTCTTTTGCTTCCTTTCTGTACTTGTGACTTCTTATGATCTATTAGTATTATATTGAGAAAGGAGTTGCTATATAAGGTTTTAGAGGAGGAAGTGGGGATGAAGAAAAATGAACAAGATGCTTCTTATTTTATTATTGTTTCAAGCTTAGATGAGTAAGCAAGGCATCATTTATGATCTAGACACATGTACAAGCTAGTATGAGATGTGTTAAGGCTAGAAAATGAGGAGTGGAAGGTCTAGGAGTAGCTTGAATGAGGTGGATAGTATAGAAAACCTTTCTTGCTGCCGTGGCTAAGGAGAAGCAAAAGAAGAGGCCATGTACTTCTTCAAATTGACTAAGGGCTTGGTCCAAGTAGGTGCATAAGCTGTACTATGATTATAGAGAGGTTCACATTGGTTATTTGGACTTGGTAACATTTAGAAGGGGTCAAAATGGTCATAGAGTTTAACGGGTCTATTTTTGGGTTCGAGGGTTCTTCAAATGTTTTAACAAGGGGACATTGTTTTGGTTATAAATGATTAAGGAATTAATAAATTATAAATTAAATATATTATTTAAAATAAATTATATATTATATAATAAAATTAATATGTAAAATAAAAATATAATATAAAATACTAATTATATAAAAAATGATGTTATATTATAAAAAAAAAATGAATGAAAAATTGAAATTAATATATAAAAATAAATATTTGATATTTTTAAAATGATTAAATTATTAAAAAAATAAAAATACAAATAAAAATTATAAATAAATTTAATTTTGAAATATGTAAATAAAATAATAAATAAAATGAAAAATAAATATTTGATCATAAATAAATAATGTATAAAAAAATTGAATGAAAAATATGAACAAAAATAATGATGAAAATATAAAAAGAAATAAAAATAAATAATTGTATAATTGATGATTAAAAAATTATTTAAAAAAATGTTTAATAATTGTATATAAATAATTATTTATAATTTAATAATTGATAATTTATCAAATGGTCAATGATTGTAAAAAAATTTAATTAAAAAACTGAAATAGAATAATTGAATATTAAAAAAAGAAAATAATTAAAATAAAATATAAATATTGATTAAATATATAAAATGATATAAAAAAAAATTAAAATATAATATAATTAAATAAAAAATTTATGAATTAAATATTGATAAAAAATAAAAATAAATTTTAAAATATGATAATGAAAAATAATGAATTCTTGATATTAGAAAATAAATAATGATAAATAAATGAATAAAAACTAAAAATAAATAATGAAAAAATATATTTCTGTTAATATAATAAATAAATAAATATTAAAAATAATAATGAAAATGAAATGAAAATAAATTTTGAAATAAATGAATAAATTATTTTTAAAATTAAAAAAAATTATCAAAAATATATTTTATAATAACAAAATTAAAATAATTAATTTAAAAAATTATGAAAATAATATAAATAATTTTAAAAAAAAAAAAAAAATTAAATATAAATAAAATAATATGAATAAATAATTATAAATATAAAATAAATATTTAAAATAAATAATAAAATGTATGATGAAATAGAAATTAAAAAATTTTTACAAAAAAAAAAATATGATAATATAAATTAATAATAAATGGATCAGAAATTTTATAATTTGATAAAATATTAAAAATATATATAAAAAAAATAATATTATATATAATGAATTAATATATAATATTAATAAAACTATGATAAAATATGTATGATAAAAATATTGAATAATATAATGAAATATATATTTGATAATATTTATAATAAATATTATATGTTATAATAATGAAAAATAAATATTTATGATATATAGAAATTAATATAAATAAATAAATTATAATATATTAATAAATGTGTAAATGATAAAATATGTATATAAAATTATAAAATATAAATATAAATAAATAATAAATGATAATATTAATAAAAAATTATGAAAAATATGAAAAATTACAAATTATAATAATAATATATATAAATCAAAATAAAAAAAATAAAATAAAATTAAATGAAAATAATAATAAAAAAAAAATTTTAAATTAAAAAAATTGAATAATATAATAATAAAAATATTTTAAAAATTAAAAATAAATAATTAAATATTTAAATATTAATTAATTTAAAAATAATAATGTGATATATAAATTTTAATTAAATATAAAATAATTAATAAATATGAATATTTAAAAAATAAAAAATAATAAATAAAAAATTAATGAAAAAATTGTGAATAATATGAAACTATAATGGATATATAAATAAAATAATGTATAAATTAAAAAAAAAAATTTATTAATAATGAAAAAAAATGTTAATAAATTGATATAATAAATGATAAATATATTATAAAAATAATAATTAAAAAAATAATAAATATTTTTATAAAAAAAAAAAAAAAATTTTGATATATTAATGATATGATATAAATGTAATATTTAAGAAATGTAAAAAAAATGTTGATTATACAAATTAAAATATAAATATATTGATAATATACAATTTTAATTTTGAATTATATGTTGATATATTATTAATTGGTGTTTAAATTATTTATATGAACAAAAATAATATTAATGATAAATATAATTTTATTAATTGAATAAAATAAATTATGATAATAAATTATCTGAAATTAATTAAAAAATTAATAAATAATAATAATAAAAACTGAAGAAGTTATATTTAAATGCATTTATATATTAAAATCTTAAATTATAATTTAAAATTATATAAATGAAAATATAATAAATGTGGTTAATAATTTTATAAAAAAAAATGATAATATAAAAAAAAATAAAAAATGATGTGAAAATATATTAAAATAAAAAAAAATAATATAATAGATTAATGATATGTAAATAATTGTACATGAATAATATTAATTTGAAATGAAATAAAATATAAATATAAAATATATAATAAAATATGATAAATATAATAAAATACAAAAAAATAATATTATAATATCTGAAATATTAATTAAAAATGAAATAAATCAATATAAAATGATAAAATATATACAAATAAAAATATTGAGGTTAATAATTTATAAAAATTAAATAAAATAATAAAATGATAAACTAAATAAATAATATAAATAAAAATGAATTATATTAGATGAATTAAAAAAAAACTAATATAAAAATATATATTATAATATATAATAATATATTTATTGAAATAAGATTAAAATAAAAATAAAATAATTTGATGCAAATATGATAAAAATATAAAATAAAATTAATAATGATAAAATTAAAATAATAATAATATAATTAAAAAAAAATAATTGATATTTAAAATAAATTATATTTGAAATTAAAAAAAAATTATGAATTATAAACAAATAAAATGATGATTTTATTATTAAAAAATTATTAAATATTGTAAAAAATAATATAAATAAAAATATAAATTATAAATAAATATATAAAAAAATTAAAAAAAAAATAATGTAAATTTTTATTTATAAAATATATGATGATGATAATATAACATTTGTTAATAAAAATTGTATATTAAAAACAAATTATAATGAATAATTAATTAAAATAATTATAAAATATATAAAAATATAAAAAAATTATTAAGAATAATGAGGAAAAAATGAAAATTTAAATGAAATAAATAAATATTTTAAATGAATATGATATAAATTTTTTATGATATTGAAAATGTGAATTTGAAAACAATAAAATGATATGAATAATGAATGAAAATAAAAAAATAATGAATTAAATAAATAAATATAAAAAAAAAAAATATTAAAATAATGATATATATGATATAAAAATTATTATGAATAAAAAATGAAAATAATTTTGTGTGAAAATTTGATGATAAAATTATAAAATATATATATGTTTTGTGAAACATGATGATTATATAATGATAATATAAAATTTAAATAAATGACTAAATTAAAAATTATTAGAATAAATAAGTTGAATGAAAAAAAATAAATTGAATATTTAAAATACATGGATATTAATAAAATTAAAATAATATTAATAATAATAAAATTATTATCAAAATATATAAAAAATTTAAAAAAATGAAAATTAATGAAAATGTAATTAATTTGATTGAAAAATGAAAATGTTAATTGAAAAAAAAATAAATTGTATTACTATGAAAAAATATAAACAAAAAAAAAAATTAATATGAAAATAAAAAATATGAATGTATATATAATAATAATAAAAAAAAATTAAATTATGATAAAAAAAAAATATAAATGATTGAAAATATATGAAAAATAAAAAAAAAATATACAATGAACTGATAAATTAAAAAAATAAAATATAATATTATAATTTAAAATACAAATATATAATGAAAAATATATGAAAATATATGATTTAAATATTTAAAATAATGAACATAAATAAAAAAAAATTAAAATAAATAAAAAATAAATATTAATATTGTTATTAATATAAAATTAATAGAATTAATATAATGATATAAAAATGATTAATGAATTTAATTAATGAATAAATAATAAATTTAAAATTAAAAATATTATTGAATTTAAAATAAAAAAATTATAAATGTGAAAAAATGAATTAAATAAAAAATTTAAAATATGCATAATATATAAAATGAATTTTTTTTTTTAAAAGATAAAAATTAAAATAAATAAATAAAAAAATAAATTATGGATACTGATGTATAATTTTAAAATATAAAAATAATTGATAAATGAATAAAATAAAATTAAATAAAAATATATATAATTATAAAATATAATGATTGTTTTATTAATATTTGATAATTTAATATTTTAAATAAATTATAAATATTTAAAAAAAATGAATTGATCAGAATTTATATATAATAAAAAAATATTAAATAAAAATGAAAAATGAATGAATAATTAATGAACAAAAAAATATATATATATAAAAATAATTAAATGAATATAAATAAATAAAAAACTAATAATAAATATAAAAACAAATTTAAAAATTTATAAATGAATGATATTGTGCTATTAATGTAAAAATTTAATAATAAAATATTAGAAATAAAAAATTTTAATAAAAAAAAAAATATGAAATATATGTCATATATGTTATGAATAAAAATAATTGATAAAAAAATAAAATGGTGAAATGATGAAAATAAAAAAGTAAATAATTTATATAAAAATATAAATGATGATGTATGATTAATATTGTTGAAAAAAATAAAAATAAAAAAAAATATTATATTAATGAAATAAATAAAAAATGAATATAAATTGAATAATAAAATATATTTAAAAATAAAAAAATAATAATGATGTATTAACATGAATAAATGATAAAAAATGAAATAAAAAAATATATATATAAATTATGAAATTAATGTAAAATAAAATAAAGTTAATATGTATATTGTGATGATAGGAAATTAAAATAAAATTAATAAAAGTAATGAAAAAAAAAAATATTTAAAAATTAATATAATAAATATAATTAAATTAATATGTGATTATTTTAATATGATAATTAATTAATAAAATAAATAATAAAATAAAAAATAAAGAAAAAATTAATAAAAAATAATATATTAATATATATTAAATTAATGAACAAATTTAATATAAAATAAAAATAAATTGCTAAGTTATTAAAAATAAATAACATATCTATTTATTTTTGAATAAACTAATTAATGTAGAAAAATGAAGAAATAATAATAAAAATGAAAATATTTGAGTGAATTGAATAATAAATTGATAAAATATTAAATATGTAAAAATTGAATAATAATGATAAAATAATGATAAAAAATTTATAACTGATATGTTGAATAATAAAATTAAAAAAATTAATTTTAAAATAAATTAAAAAAATGAATTAAATATATAAAATTAAAATATCATATTTAAAATTATATATTGCATAAAATAAGTAAATTAAAAAATTTAATGTTGAAATAATGTAAAAAATAATGATAATGTAATAAAATGATAAAAATAAAAAAAAAAATTAAATATATAAATGAAAAATGATAAATAACAATAAATGTATATTTAATAAATTAATTTATGATAATAAATAAGAAATAATTGAAATTACAATTATTAAAAATTTAACATATTTAATTGATAATTAATACAATTAAAAAAAAAAAAAATAATATGATAATATAAAATTATTATTTTAAATTAAATAAAATAAAAATTTGGGTGAAAATTTGAAAATTTATTATATATAAATAAAATAATAAATAATACATTAAATAATTAAAAAAGAAAATAAATGGATGATGAAATGATATATAATTATATATATAATTGAATATAAAATATAAAATATTATATTTATAATGATTATTAATGAAAAAATTATATAAATATTTAAAATCATAATAAAATTGATTCTATAATTTTGAATTGATAATTTATGATGATATGATGAATATTATAAATTAAATAAAAATATAAAATATCATTTATGTACTTGAATATATATTAAAAAAATATATAGGTGTGATAATAAATAATATACTTACTATATATTAACAATAATAAAATTTTAAAAATAATAAAAATATTTATATTAATTATTATATAAATATGAATTAATGATTTTTATAAATATCATAAAATTAATAAATTATATAAAATTGAAAATAAATATATGAAAAATATAAAAATGTAAAATAATAACTGAAATTAATTATAAAGAATATAAAATATAAAAAAAATGAAATATTTTTAAAAAATTAAAAAAAATATAAAATAAATGAATAATAAAAAATATGAAATATAAATGAAATAATAAATACTATTAAAATAATGTAAAATATGAATAAAAATATAAATATAATGAAAAATGAAATAAAAAAATATAAAAAAAATAAAAAACCATATAAAATTAAATTTATAAAAAAAATAAATTATAATATAATATTTGATAAAAAATTATAATAAAAAATAATAAAATAATAATTAATAAATGAATATATAATAAATAAATATATTATATAAAAAATTGATAATATTTATTAAATTATATATATTAATTATAATGTATATTTAAATATAAAAATTAATTTTTTTAATGATTTATAAAAAATTGAAGAAATGACAAGAATGAATTGAAAATATTTATTTATGAAATAAAACAAATGTATATTGTGTAATATATATTAATAGATATAAATACAAATAAATAAAATAATTTTGTATGATATGATAAAATTATAATATAAAAATAGAATGAAAAAATAAATATTAATTATTGAATGAAATAATAACTATTAAATATATATGAATGATGAAATAAAATATGTAAAAATAATGATTAAAAATAATGAATATTGAAATGAAATGATTATAATAAATAATGATATATTAAAAAATAAAAATATTATAAATTAATTGAAAAAATTTTATTAATTAATAATGTAAAATAAAATATAAATAAAAATAAAAATATTTAAAATGTTTTAATAATGATTGATAAAATAAATAATAAATGATAATTAAAAATTATAATGTATTATGAATATGATTATAATATATGATATTATTAATTAATAAAAAATAAAAAATTTAAAAAAATAATATTTTAAAAATACACAAAATATTGACTTAATGTAAAAAAAATAATTAAAATAATAAATTATAAAAAAATGAATATGATTAATTATGAATAAATAATGTAATGAATAATAATAAATGAATATAAAAATAAATTAATAAATATTGTTTAATAAAAAATGATTATAAAATTGATGAATTTAAATAATAATAATAAAAAATTAATAAATCAATAAATAAATTATATGATATGATGAAAAAATTTTGATGATAAAAATGAATAAAATAATGTAATTGTGAAATTTATTAATATTGATAATAAAATATGTATAAAATAAATAAATAATATGCAAAATAAAATATGTGAAAAATAATACTATGATGTAAAAATATAATATATTGAAATATATTAATTTGAAACAAAAATAATATTATAATAATAGATGAAAAATTAACATAATAAAATAATATAGATAATATGAAATAAAATATATAAAAAATTATAAAAAATGATATACTAATATAAATAATTATAAAATATAATTAAAATAATATATATGAAATAAAAAAAATTATAATAATAAAATATAAAAAAAAAAAAAAATAAACAATTAATTCAAAAATAATAATGTATATGAATAATAAATATAATGAATGATATACAAATGAAACTAATAAATAAAAAATTAATATAATATATGAAATTTAAATTGTAAATAAAAAATAAAAAAATGTTATGAATTAATATAAATAATATAAATTAATAAATTGTAAACAATATTTATAAATATTCAAAAAAAAATGATTGAAATTAAAGTGAAATAAAAATATTGAAATTAAATGATATTAATATATTTAAAATTGTTAAATAAATATAATTATAAAAAATAAATATATAAAATATAAAATAATTATAAGAAAATATACTATTTAATAAAAAAAATGAAAAATATTAATGTATATATATGTTAGATATATTTAATAATTAATAAAAATGGATGATATTGAAAAAAATAATATAAAAAATTAATAATAAATAATTAATGTTATATAATATAAAAAAATTCATTAAAATTGATAATATGTTAAATATTTTTGATTCATTGTCCAACAATTGATTATTTGATAATAATACTCGATTTAATATTTTTAGTATTTATATAATGTTATTATATAAATGGTTTAATTGTTTTGTAAAATAGTATTTATAAAGTTAAAATCTTGAATAAATATTGTATAAATGACACTACATTGTTTCTTAAGGTTTTATAGCCCAAACGGACCCGAAAACACTTATAAACCCTCTTTTAAGAATCAATCAACTTTATACACTTTTGTATAAAGTGCAGAAAATTATATATAAAAATAACTTGCCTTTATAATTTCTAATTAAATATCTATACATTTAAAAATTATGAAAATCTAAAGGTTAAAGTAAAATGTCGTTCCGAACAACTTTGTAGTTTTACACTTTGGCCGAATCGGACTCGAAGGTCCTCAAAAATACAGTTTTGGTTTTTTGCAGTTTATAAATTTGTTTACAGCTTTTGTAAAAAGCTGTAAAATTATATTTACTTTTTAAAAACTTTAAAAATACATAACTTCCTCATTTTTAGCTCAGTTTTACGCGTTTTTTATATGTACGGATTCATGGAAGGAAGTTCTATTTGAATAAAATAGTCACAGAATTTGTAAAATTTTATATCGTGACAGATAAATCAAAACAGTGTTTATAAAGTTACTTTTTATAAAAATCATAACTCCTTCGTTATAGGTTCGTTTTTAATGTTCTTTATATCTACGAAATCGTGTTGAGATGTTCTATCCAAGTAAAATGTTCATACATTTTTAACAGTCTCGAAAGTAGCAGTTTTTATAAAACTACTTTTATAAAACACTTATATATATTTAATTATCGTAATCTTGCAAAATTCATAAATTATTCGTTATAACTTCGTTTTTCGAGTTCTTTATATATTTGGATTCCTTATAAAATGTACTATCTCATTTCTAGGCCTATACATTTTATAAAAATTCGAATTTACACTGAATATTCAAAACAGTTCGCATGTTTATATATATAATTTGTTTTATAAACTTTTGACATAATTAAATTATTACAAGTCCTCTAATTTAATTAATAACACATCTTCTACATATTTTAAGTCCTCTAATTTACGTCTATCATTTTATGTCCAAATAAAATGTCCTTATGATTATTTATTTATAAACTTTATAAATAAACTTTTAACAATTAATTCACCAAATTAATTTTATAATTTATCCAATACTTGTATAAAATATGTTCTTGCATTTTAACACATTTTAAACATTATTTCATCATAGAAAAATGTATGTTCAATTTATGTTCTTGCTCATTTTATTTTATAAACTTATAAAGTAAATACTAGATGGTGAATAACAATATAACAATTATATAAATATGTAAATGAAGTAATTAAAAAGATTAAGGTTTATATTATACCTTGTGAGAATGAATGAAGATGATACACAAATCAAACCCAAGTATTTAACCCTAAATACTTATCAAGAAAATCCTAACTTCTTGCTTGAACAAACCCTTGTTTAAATTAATACCCAAGCTTCCAAATCACCTTGCTACACTTTAGATATTACTACTAATAACCCTTGTATACTTGTAATCTTTGTAAAATCAAAACTATGAATTATTTTGGGAGTGTATTTCTAGTCATGAGCTAGGGAGAGGAACAAGAGGGTTTTTGTGTTTAATTTTCTTTGAAAAATGATAAGTGTGTGTGTGTTAGTTACTTTATGTCTAGTATATATAGTGTAGGAACTTGTGAAAACCATTTCACAAAACTATTGAAGGGATTAAAAGGGGGGACGGTTTTGGCTAGGGTTTAGGGCATGGATTTGTTAATTTAATAATACTAGGCTTGTAAGAAATGCATGGTCTGTTGTAAGAGAATCATGGAAGTGTAAGAATGGTTTGATCCAAGCTTAAGCATGCTTCTCTTTTACTTAAAGCTAGCCAAAAATTACACATGTCATGGGACAAAATGGTGGCTTAAACTAGTATGTATTTGCTTTTGGGTTTATCCAATGGTTAACATATAAGCTTGTTTAATAGATAGTGGGTTTGGTTTGATTTAATTTTGAAATGTATGTGTTGTTTGCAACAACTAGAACCGGCCATGTGTGATTAAGAGTGAACGATTTATGAAATTTTGATATTAAGTATAATAGTGGGTATTTGTTGAAGTATAAATGGGTTTATGGGTTCCCATGCATGCATGAATGCATTTTATTGCGAAACGTAGACGTTTTACATAACGAATAAAAAGTGAAAGTCATAAATTATTTTCACAAAAATAATATAACACTTGTTTGACGTAAACTTTTATTTATTTGATGCCCATTTAAGTTAAATATTGATTTTTAGTTTACGCTAGTTAACTAAACGTTGAAAATTAAAAGTGAGCGCGTAAGAGTTTAAAATAAATAGTTGAATATTTATTGACGTAAAATGATGTGAAAATGTGGATTGTTGTAGTCTCCATGTGTTAAAAGATTTTCGTCCTAAAATTCAGGTCAAGTTGCCTTTCGGAATGGTGTTGATGAAGAGGTGTGGGTTTCAATCCCTTGATGATGGTTAAACTTGCCGGCGGATTGTCCTAGGGTAACTAACGATGTGTCTTTGACTTTTCGGATTAAGATTTGGTATAAGATGATGTCGAATTTATAGTAAGGTGGTGTAAGCGTTTACTTAGTTATTATGATTATTAGTTTGGTTCCTCGTGATAAATATGTTTTATGAATACGCATACAAAACTTGATATAAATAGAAAATTGTTTCTTGACAAGAAGTTTTAGAGTGACTACTCTCAGCATGGCATGGTATTTTCCTGAATTATACATAGGTGACCAGGCTATGTATATTTGAGGGCTAACGATGTTATACTCATTTTCGCCAAAATAGTGTAAATTAATAGTTCATGTGATGAAAGCAACGTAGTTTATTATTTTGTGAAATAATAACGAGATAGTTTATAAAGTGATGGTAGAATGATTGTACTGTCATTTATAAAACGTTAGTGAAATAATTGCCAACGATAGCAAATTGGTTTATCATGTGATAGTGAAATGTTTCATAAGTTATAATGTTTTAGTAAGTAGCTTGCCTTAATAAATAGAGAATTAAAGTGAAATTGACATTTTCATAACACCTTAATTTGATAGATAGTTGGTTTCATTGTTTTCCCTCCATAATACTACATGGTTTCTAAATACTACAAACCTCCAATACAAGTTAATACATAAATCATGAAACAAGGTATCTATGAGTGATGTTCGAACTGACTGGTCACTAACTCCTTGATTTTCCTAAAGTCCTCTCGGTCATGACGCCGTGACTCTTGAATCGAAGCCAACTGACGCTCAATCTCCATACGAGCCAGTCTCTTATGGTTACGAGTAACCGTCTCGACTGCCTCCATAGTCCTAATCGTACCGCGCAGAGAAGCATTCTCTGCCTCAACAATATCTACCCTGAATCTCAAAGCACTCAACTCCTCTTGTATGGGCACTCCTAGCAAATGCTCCTGAATGCCTCGTATTGCCTTCCCGTGTTAGGCTAGTGTCCTCACAACGGTTGCTGTAGGAAAAACAACTAAAGCGACGGGTACTGGGTGGATAACATCCACATCGATGTCAATCGCATCTCCGAAATTCCCTTCAAAGGAGCCAGTAGAGATAGGAATAGTAGGCGCAACCATAACCTGCACAAGCAAGAGTTTATATAAATCGCCTTTATATGAAACCATGCAAGATGCGTGCAGTATAAAAGGTAAACGTGATGCAAGATGATGTATGGTAAAATGAATATGCACTCATAGCAGGAATGAATACGTGACATGACAAAATAAAAGGCCTCATGGCATAAATGAATGATGGTATCACATAAGATAAATTAATGTTTAGATAATGTTTAGGACATACGAGCTTATAGTATTATCTTGCCTTAAAAATGTTCTAGTATTTATTAAAATAATCTTATATATATAATTGTAGAGTATACGTAGGGGAATGTAAACATATATATATATATATATATATATATATACATACACACACAGACATATATATCATGTAAGCACGTAATGTGAACAAGTAATGTAAGCAAGTAGTGTGTATGCACTTAAAAAGTTTGATGTGATGCAATGTTTGTGAAAACGGTTATAGTATAGGTAAAATATGCAACCTAGTTCTCTATAACCTTGGATTTGGATACCAATCTGTAACACCCCCAAAATGGGTCGCAACGGAAATATGTCCGGGAACGTTACTTCATAATACCATTGCACAAGATATGAGAGAACGACCTCTAGATGAGTCGTTTGAAAAGTAATCTTGTAATGTTTAGACTCCAATGCACATCAAGTAAGCCAAGCATCTAATTCACCTGAGAAAACATGCTTAAAAGTGTCAACATAAAGTTGGTGAGTTCATAGGTTTATGCAAGTATAAATGCGAATCACAAAACTATATATATAAACTTACTGTGTTATAAGTCCCGCCCATACAAGACTTGCAAGGCATAAACTTAAATATATAGGTTTTTAAAATGCGTATAAATACAAACCACATAAAATGCGTTTGTTAAAATTTTAGAATCAAAGATTTGTAAAGTATGTATGACCATTTCAACCCTTATAATAGTCACAAAATGTAATTACAATTGTTGAAATCAAAAATTTATAAAGTGTGTATGACTATTGTATCCCATACAATAGTCACAAAAATGTAAGTGTAGTTGGACCAAAGCTTTTGTAAAGTATGCATGACCACTGTATCCAATACAATAGTTACCATGTGTGATTACGATTTCACCCTTAAGTTCATGAAACTGCGGCTTTGACGTGTATGTATGCCAATCTTTTCAGGCACTGTAAGTGTTCATGTAAATGTAGTTCAATGTAATTCAATGTAACGACATGGTATAACGTTCGTTAGTTCGGTACCGCCAAAACTAGCGAGAGCTAATCACCCGAACGGGGATGTCAACCCCAAATAGATATATTTTATAACATTCGCGCTTACTCCTTTGGTAATTAACAGTATATGCAACTTAAGCTAATCCGTAATCATTTGAATAAAGTTGATGCGTTCATAAGTGAAAACAAGTGATGTATCTCACCGCGAGATATGTAATGAGTATGTAATCATTCATGTAAATGGGTTTGTAAACATTCATGTAAACGAGTTTGTAAGTACATTGTGAAAACAAGTATGTAAGCGAGTTTGCAAACGAGTTACGAAAACAAGTATGTAAAAGAGTTTGTAAATGAGCATGTATTCTCGCCTGAGATTTGTAAAGTAATTGTAAAACAAGTGAAAGCGGGGCTATAACTCACCTCTAGCGAAAGTAGTGATTATCGCAAAATCAACAAAGTAATCGTCACGAACGATCCGAAATGAAACCTAATTAATTATAGGTCGTATAAGAATATCGTATTTAAAATAAATACAACTATATAAAGTATAGAGTTATATCACCACCTAAAAGTGTTTGTTTAATTTATAAGATCAAAACAATATTTAAATTGTACTTGTAGAATAAATGTTCAAGTATTTGTGTTTGTGAAAAATATTATCCTTGTCCAACAATTGATTATTTGATAATAATACTCGATTTAATATTTATAGTATTTATATAATGTTATTATATAAATGGTTTAATTGTTTTTGTAAAATAATATATATAAAGTTAAAATCTTGTATAAATATTATATAAATGATACTACATTGTTTCTTTAGGTTTTTATAGCCCAAACGGATCCGAAAACACTTGTAAACCCTCTTTTTAGAATCAATAAGCTTTATACACTTTTGTATAAGGTGCATAAAATTATATATAAAAATAACTTGTCTTTATAATTTCTAATTAAATATCTACACATTCAAACATTATGCAAATTGGTTAAAGTTAAATGTCGTTCCGAACAACTTTGTAGTTTTACACTTTGGCCGAATCGGACTCGAAGGTCCTCAAAAATACAGTTTTGGTTTTCTACAGTTTATAAATTTGTTTACAGCTTTTGTAAAAATCTATAAAAGTATATTTACTTTTTAAAAACTTTAAAAATACATAACTTCATCATTTTAGCTCGGTATTACGCGTTCTTTATTTGTACGGATTCATGGCGAGAAGTTCTATTTGAATAAAATAGTCATAGAATTTATAGAGTTCTGTGTCGTGATAGATAAATCAAAACAATGTTTATAAAGTTACTTTTTATAAAAATTATAACTCCTTCGTTATAGCTTCGTTTTTAATGTTCTTTATATTCACAAAACCGTGTTGAGATGTTCTATCCAATAAAATGTTCATACATTTTAACAGTCTCGAAACAGTAGCAGTTTTTATAAAACAACTTTTATAAAACACTTCTATATTCTATATATTTAATTATAATAATCTTGCAAAATTCATAACTTCTTCGTTATAGCTTTGTTTTTTGAGTTCTTTATATATTTGGATTCTCTATAAAATGTACTATCTCATTCCCATGCCTATATATTTTATAAAAATTCAAATTTACACAGAATATTCAAAATAGTTCGCATGTTTATATATATGATTTGTTTTATAAACTTTTGACATAATTAAATTATTACAAGTCCTCTAATTTAATTAATAACACATCTTCTACATATTTTAAGTCCTCTAATTTATGTCCATCATTTTATGTCCAAATAAAATATCCTCATGATTATTTATTTATAAACTTTATAAATAAACTTTTAACAATTCATTCACCAAATTAATTTTATAATTTATCTAATACTTGTATAAAATATGTTCTTGCATTCTAACACATTAAAAATGTTATTTCATCATAGAAAAATGTATGTTCGAATTATGTTCTTGCTCCTTTTATTTTATAAACTTATAAAATAAATACTAGATGGTGAATAACAATATAACAACTATATAAATATGAAAATGAAGTAATTAAAAAGATTAGGGTTTATATTAGACCTTGTGAGAATTGATGAAGATGATACACAAATCAAACCCAAGTATTTAACCCTAAATACATATCAAGAAAACCCTAACTTCTTCCTTGAACAAACCCTTGTTTAAATTAATACCCAAGCTTCCAAATCACCTTGCTACGCCTTAGATATTACTACTAATAACCCTTGTATACTTGTAATCTTTGTAAAATCAAAACTATGAATTATTTTGGGAGTGTATTTCTAGCCATGAGCTAGGGAGAGGAACAAGAGGGTTTTTGTGTTTGATTTTCTTTGCAAAATGATAACTGTGTGTGTTAGTTACTTTATGTCTAGTGTATATAGTGTAGGAACTTGTAGAAACACCATTTTACAAAAACATTGAAGGGATTAAGGGTGGGGGGGGACGGTTTTGGCTAAGGTTTAGGGCATGGATTTGTTAATTTTATAATACTAGGCTTGTAAGAAATGTATGGTATGTTTTAAGAGAATCATGGAAGTGTAAGAATGATTTGATCCAAGCTTAAGCATGCTTCTCTTTTCCATTAAAGCTAGCCGAAAACTACACATGCCATGGGGCAAAATGGTGGCTTGAACTAGTGTGTATTTGCTTTAGGGTTTATCCAATGGTTAACATATAAGGTTGTTTAATAGAAAGTGGGTTTGGTTTGATTTAATTTTGAAATGTATGTGTTGTTTGCAACAACTAGAACCGGCCATATGTGATTAAGAGTAAAAGATTTATAAAATTTTGATATTAAGTATAATAGTGTGTAACACCCCTAAATTGGGTCGCAGCGGAATAAGGGTCTGGGGCGTGTCACATCTTAGATCAATAACACAAGATATATATAGAACGGCCATTAAAAGTCGTTTAAAACTGATACATTGGATTTAGCAAACATTTGTTACAAAAAGCCCGAAGCTTAACTTATTCATTGTTCATATTACAAAGATACTAGTTCATAATACATGATTCCCAAAATATAATGCAACCATATCTTTAAGCATGTCATCCTAAAATACAAAATCACCAATGTATCGCTTGCACCTTGTGCTTACTGACCTCCTGAAAAACATTGCTTTAAAACGTCAACAATAATGTTGGTGAATTCATAGGTTTGATAAATCGTATAAGGTTGGACCATAAGATTTCCCCAAGTATATGATAATGCAGGAGATGCAAAACATCACATAATTGTAATTACGTTGCTCTAAGCTCATGACACTGAAGCTCGACATAAATATATGGCAATATATAATTGCCCACATTGCCCGTATTGATGTTCTAACCCGCAACATCCCTAATCCGACATGGTATACGTTCGTTTGCCTAGTGATAGCTAATCACCCGAACGGGGTTGTCAAACCCAATAGATCTATTCATAACATTCGCGCTTACTGAGACCAATCCAATTGGTTATACCATAATTAACAGTTCATGATAATGGGCTCAACTTGGGTTATCGCTACTTAGGCAACACGTAATCATCGTATAAATATTATCCACTTGTGTCCAGTTATAAAACAATTGCATGTTTTCCACCCCAAAACTTATAAAACAAAACCATGTAAAATGTGGGGCTATGAACTCACCTTGAGTTACTGATAATCCAAATATCACAGATAATGCGTCACGCAAATGATCGAATGCAACCTAAGCGTCACGTTAAATGATCAAATGGCAACCTAAATTAAATAGTGTTATATGTTACTAAGGCATTTGATTAACTAATACATGTATAAGTCTATGTAGGCTACATCACCAGTCTATTTGTAATGTAAAAATCGTTTGTTATGAAATGAAAACGTTTATAATTTTGGTTTTGTAAAACTAGCATACTTTCCTGGTTTTAAACCCGTTTTCTCGCGTTTCTTACGTCCACGTCTTCGTATTAAGATGATATATAAAAATATTACATTTCTATATTTTATAACCTTCTGATGAACAGTACTTTTACTGTTTGGGACGTTTTATAAATTTAATAGTCGTAAAACCCGTAAATGAAACAACTTATTCGTTTTAATCCTGATTTTAGCGATTCCTTCGAGCACGTCTTTGTTATTAAAATTATCACATTTTTATAAAGTGGGGTCTGCTTATGAACAGTATTTTTTTACTGTTCATAGTTTATAAAATTACTTTTATAACTTTAATTATCGTAAACGTCGTATTTTATTCGTTTTAGCTCCGTTTTTAGTAATTCTTTCGAGCACGTTCTCGTAATTGAAAGTTCTATTTATTTTTGATGATTTCCAAAAATATATGTTTCTGATGAACAGTAACTTTTTTTGTTTTGTATAATTTTTATAAATTGTTTTATAAAAATTCTTTTATAAAACCGTTTATTTATCATATAACTTGTTTTTATCGTATCTTTTTCGTTATTAATCCGTTTTTCTAGTTTTTTAATGTATAATGTGTTAAAAATACCAAACTTTCTGTTTTGTATAATTTTTATAAATTGTTTTATAAAAATTCTTTTATAAAACCGTTTATTTATCGTAGAACTTGTTTTTACCGTATCTTTTTCGTTATTAATCCGTTTTTCGAGTTTCTTACTTTTTTGGAATCGTCATGAGGTGTACTATCTTTATAAAACATCAAACTCACTGTTTAAAATTTGAAACCAAACAGCCCCTTTATATCTTTTATATAACTAATTATATAACTTGTTTTTATATACTTTTCAACTTAATATTATTACCACAAGTCCTTTATAACTCTTATTATACTATGTCATACATATATTAATGTCCTTAGTCCACATTTTGTCCATATAAGTCCATGATAACAAGATTTACAAGTCATTAACATCACATGAAAACATAACTTTACTTAAGTACTTTAAAAACCCTAATTTGTACATATACATTTTTACACTTAACCAACATGGTACATCACTTATACATCCATTTTAATATGATATTATCAACATAATAACATATATAAAAGAGTACAAAACAATGATCATAAATAAAAATCCCTTTTACATGTTTAAAAAAATGTCCTAATGGTGATTTTGCTATATAAACATCATATACACATATAATCATGAACATGAAAAGATAAGGGTGTTAGATAACCTTAGTGTGATGTGGTATGATGATCAACAAAAATCTAAACCCATGATTAGATTACAAACCCTAGCTTTTCAACCAAGAAAATCCTAACTTTCCAAATAAAAACCCTAGCTTCCTTTCTTGTTTCAATACGTGTAAATGGTTAACCAATGCTTCAAATCACCTTGAGGTATCTTAGATATGATGTAGGTATGTATGTAAATGTGGTAGAAAATTTTGTATGGATTATTTAAAGGGGTGCTTGTTTGCCGTGGTCTAGCAAGAGAGGGATGGGAGAGTGTTTTGAGTTTTTGATAAGTGTATTGTGTTGTGTGAGTTCTTACCACTAGTGTATGCATGTATATATGATATAAGCTAGTCAAAGTTGTAGTAGAAGTCCAACACATGGATGAGTAAAATGGGGAAAACCAAATTTGTCAAAAGGAACAAGATATGGTTAGGTTTAAATGCAAGAGTGTTGTACAAGACCAATTTGTAAAATTTGTGTGCTCATTGTCTCCAAATGTTGTTGTTGCCATGAGATAGGAGGGGGATGGGCTTCTAGATGATTTTTGGTTATTTAACTAAATATCTAGTATGTAATGTATAAGTTACAAGTTGTAGGTTTTTATTTAAAGTGTTTACTTGTACATGTTTATGTCTTTGTTGGTTTTTCTTGTGTACAAAGTGACATATGATATTAACTTGGGTAAAGTTAAATAAAAATTTGGGTATTGGGTATAAAAGTGGGTATTTGTTGAAGCGTAGAAATTTTTTTGTGGTTCCGGGAATGCCTAAACTTAATTTATCGCGAAACGTAAACACTTTGCGTAACCGATAAAAATAAAATAAAAAAAGACCATAATTATTCTCCAAAATAATTATTTAATACTTGATTGATGTAAATGTTTAATTGTTTGATGCCCGTTTACATTATATGATCATTCTTAGCTTACGCGATTTAACTTAATTCACAAAATTACAAGTAAATGCATACGACACTAAAAATAATTAGTAGCTTTATTGACGTCGCAAATGACTTGAAAACATAGGGTGTTATAGACTTCCCCCGTTAAACGAGCCTTGTCCTCAAGGCTTACGATGCGGCACTTGGCGGCGGTGCGGTCTTGGTAAAGAGATGTGGGTATTTCTTCTTGAATTGGTCTTCACGTTCCCACGTGAACTCAGGACCTCTCTTGGAGTTCCATCTTACCTTGACAATTAGGACACGACTATGCCTCAACTGTTTTACCTCCCGATCCATGATCTCGACCGGTTCCTTAACAAACTAAAGCTTGTCATCAACGTGTAGTCCATCCAATGGCACAGTTAATGGATCATCGGAATAACACCTCTTCAAATTGGATACATGAAAAGTGTTGTGTACCCTGCTCAGCTCTTGTGAAAGCTCAAGCTTGTATGCAACGGCTCCACATTTTTCTAACACCTTGAAAGGTCCGACATATCTGGGGTTTAACTTCCCCCGTTTGCCAAAATGTACGACTCCTTTCCAAGGTGAAACCTTGAGCATAAATTTATCCCCAACTTGAAAATCTATCGGCTTACGCTTCTTATCGGCATAACTCTTTTGTCGATCGCGAACAGCTTGCATTCTCTGCTTTATTTGAATAATTTTCTCGGACGTCTCTCGAACCAAATCTGGACCGGTAAGCTGCACTTGCTAAACCTCGGCCTAACAAACAGGTAAACGACACTTTCGACAATAAAGCGCTTCAAAAGGTATAGCCTTTATGCTAGCGTGATAACTGTTGTTATATGAGAACTCGACTAATGGCAAATGGTTAACCCAACCCTTTCCAAAGTCGATTGCACAATCACACAACATATCCTCGAGAGTTTGAATATTCCTCTCGCTTTGTCCATCTATTTGTGGATGGTACGCAGTACTCATATCCAGACTGGTACCTAAAGCATTCTGAAGTGACCTCCAGAAATTTGATGCGAACCTAGGGTCACGATCACAAATAATCGAGAGAGGTATTCCATGCCTCGTGACCACCTCCTTTAGGTACATTCTTGCAAGTTTATCCATCGGATCAGTCTCTCTCATTGGTACAAAGATTGCGGACTTAGTGAGTCGGTCGACAATCACCCAAATAGTGTCGTAGCCTTGCGACGACTTAGGAAGCTTCGTGACAAAATCCATGGTGATATTGTCCCACTTCCATTGAGGTATATCGGGTTGTACCAACAATCCTGATGGCCTTTGGTGTTCGGCCTTGACCTTAGCACATGTCAAACACTTGCTAACATAGGTGGCGATGTCGGCCTTCATATTGGGCCACCAATATAGCTTCTTCATATCCTGGTACATCTTATCAGAACCCGGATGAATAGAGTATTTTGACTTGTGGGACTCGTGCATAATCACAGTCCTCAAGTCGCCATAACATGGTAACCAACTCCTGCCATTGAAGCATAGAGTTCCATCCGCTCGTGGTTCTAACTTTTCCGTTCTGAATTTCTCCGGATCTTTAGAATTTTCAACCAACATACCTCCAACATCTTCGTTCTTGAGGTTCTCCGGCTTCCGAGCTTCAGTCTGAGCATTCAGAATTTGTTTAGGAAGATCCAAGCCAATGGTCATGACTAAGGCTCGAACTCTTAATGGTTGATCTCGTTCCTTCCTGCTCAGAGCATCAACAACAACGTTTGCCTTTCCTGGGTGATAACGAATCTCACAATCATAATTACTGAGCAACTCCAACCAACGATGTTGCCTCATGTTCAACTCTTTCTGGTTAAGAATGTGTTGTAGAATCTTATGATCAGTGAACACCGTGCACTTGGTTCTATACAGGGAGTGCCTCCAAATCTTAAGAGCGAACACTACTGCTCCAAGTTCCAAATCATTAGTTGTATAGTTTTTCTCATGGATCTTAAGTTGGCGTGATGCATAAGCAATCACCTTTTTTCTTTGCATCAACACCGCGCCTAAACCCTTCTTTGAAGCATCGCAATATGCAATAAAATCTTTGCTTCCTTTAGGTAAAGCCAGAATTGGCGCACTACACAAATTCTGCTTAATCAGTTGAAACGTTATTTCCTGTTTGTCACTCCACTCAAACTTGACCTTCTTCTGAGTAAGCTTGGTCATTGGTTTGGCGATCTTTGAAAATCCTTCAATGAATCTTCGATAATACCCAGCAAGACCTAAAAATTGACGAATCTCTGTTGGTGACTTAGGAGATGCCCAATATTTAATGGATTCGATCTTGGCAGGATCCACGTGAATGCCTTTACTATCAATCACGTGACCTGGGAACTGTACTTTTGGAATCCAAAATTCACACTTGGAAAACTTGGCATACAACTCCTCTTTCTTAACCAACTCTAAGATTAGCTTAAGGTGCCCGTTATGTTCTTGCTTGTCCTTTGAATATATCAGAATATCATCAATAAAGACAATCATGAATTTATCCAGATATGGTTTGCACACCCGATTCATAAGGTCCATGAATACGGCAGGTGCGTTCGTCAAACCAAATGGCATAACCTAAAATTCATAATGGTCGTAATGAGTTCTGAAAGCGGTGTTTAGAACTTCTTCTTCTCGAACCCTCAGTTGGTGATAACCTGACCTTAGGCCGATCTTCGAGTAGACACTCGACCCTTGAAGCTGATCAAATAGATCGTCAATTCTTGGAAGTGGATAACGGTTCTTTACTGTTAGTTTTTTCAATTCCCGGTAATCAATGCACATCTGGAATGATCCGTCTTTATTCTTGACAAACAAGACCGGAGCTCCCTAGGGTGAGGAACTGGGTCTTATAAAGCCTTTGTCAGATAACTCTTGCAGTTGCTCTTACAACTCTTTCATTTTGGAAGGCGCCAATCAATAAGGTGCCCATACTACAGGTGCATCACCAGGTACCAAATCAATTTGAAACTCCACTTGTCGAGTTGGAGGAGGACCCGGCAAGTCCTCAGGAAATACATCAGGAAAATCTCGGACAATGGGTACATCCTTAAGTCGCTTCTCCTCCGACTTGCCTTCCGCCTTTTTCGTAGTAACATGTGCCAAAAAGATAGGACATCCTTTTAGCAAATATTTCTGAGTTTTGGTGCACGAGATGATGTTCAATCAGTCTCATTTCCCCGGTTACTCCCGTCACCATGAACGATTA
Source organism: Tanacetum coccineum (assembly GCA_026074375.1). Lineage (NCBI taxonomy): Eukaryota > Viridiplantae > Streptophyta > Magnoliopsida > Asterales > Asteraceae > Tanacetum > Tanacetum coccineum. The sequence continues at coordinate 45,933 of BQNB010006269.1, forward strand.
GAGTTTCATTTCCCCAGGGGATGCGAACAATCTTCTCGGCACATACAATGATCGCTTGGTACCTCGCCAACCAATCCATACCAATTATAGCATCAAAGCTACCAAGTTCTACGGGCATTAAATTTATGCTGAATGGGTGGTTCCGGAGATTTAATGTACAACCCCTAAGAATAGTGTTCAACCCAATTATTCTTCCGTCGGCTAGTTCAACATCATAATAGTGATCCAAGGTAGATGGTGTGATATCAATTTGGTAACTAAATGCAGTGGACACAAAACTCCTATCGGCACCAGTATCAAATAAGATAGAAGCATAACGGTTGTTGAGAAGGAACGTACCCATCACGACATTGGAATCTGGGTTTGTCCCCGCATGCCCTACCGCATATACCTTTGCTGGAGAATTGGCATTTCTAACCTGATTACCACGGTTGTTGTTGTTGTTCTTCAGCTTCGGACAGTCCATCTTGAAGTGTCCCCAAACTCCACACTCAAAGCAAGTAGGCCCTTAACCTGTCCCATTTCCTCTTTGGTTACTACCCGGATTAACACTTGCAGAACTTCTACAATTACGAGCCAAGTAACCAAATTTGTTGCACTTGTAGCATTTTGGAGCACATGGATCGTTATGGTTGTAATTGCACTTGGGACATAGAGGTTTAGATCCTCCATACTGTTTCTTATCACTAGATCCCGCAGTGTAGGCTCTGCCAGTATTATGCCTTTTGTTATGCTGTGGATGGTTCTGGTTGTTCTTGGAAGTGTCATCAAACTTCCGCTTGTTTTCAGCCAGCCTTTCAGCGATAGTGTTGATTTTCTTATCCATCAGTTCGAATGCCATTTCAGTAGCCTCCTGCATGGTTTTCGGTTTCGATGCCACAACACTTCCCTGAATCATGTCGGGCAACCCACCGACATACCTTTCAACCTTGTCCGATTCTTCAGGAAACATTCTAACACACAGTAGTGCTAGTTCTTGGAATTATTGATTGTACCCTGTCACATCGGTACCTTTCACTTTCAAATTCCATAACTTAACCCCGAGCTTCTTCATCTCGTTCCTCGGACAGTACTTGCCAGTCATTTTCTTTCTCAGATCTGTCCAAGTCATTGCATACGCAACATCCTGACCAATAATCCTAACGTGGGAGTTCCACCACGTCAAAGCACCTACGAGAAGAGTACAAGTGGAAAACTTGATCTGATTATCCACAGAGCAGTTGCTTATGCGAAACACTTCCATCCTTTCAAACCATTGAGTTAATTCAACAACTCCCTCAGTGCCTTTGAAATACAAAGGTTGGCACTTCATGAAGTCTTGATAGGTGCACTCTCGAGCAATGCGTACAGTCCTCCTGACACCCGTTCCCGAGGTATGGTTGTCATCGCCATTCCTAGTTGGATCATGTGCTGCTAGTGCAGCAGTGAAACCTTGATCAATCATTGCCTGAAGTTGGGCATTAGTGACAGATGTGGTGGTAGTTGTTGTTTTTGGTGTTGACCTTGTCTTTCTTTTTGGTTCCATTTTCTTCAATATCACAAGAAAATATAATACTCGTTAGATTTCATAAAATCATAACCGTTACATGACATATACTTGATAAGTAAAGCGAGATCACATCACACAGTGAAATGCACAACTGAATTAAAATTAACAACGATATAGCTAAATCGACATTCATTCATGATAAATTCGATTACAATCGTGACATAACATAACCATTCCATATATAATTTCGAAAACATACATGGTTTCTTCAGATACAAAAGGTTTACAACGATTAGGTTACAAAATACAACATAATCCTAGAGCCCTACTAGCCGGGAGTCACCCGTAATACTTAGTAGGCTATATACAAAACAACTAGCCATAACATGATCCATGAACTACTACCGGCCTCCTCCGGTGCAACTGGCTGTGCTGGACCTCCAGAGGGTCCCTGCAGTGCTGTCACCTGTCCCTGTAGAGTGGTCACCTGTCCCTGTAGTGACTGCATCAATGTCAAAGTCTGCACAAGCTGCTCCTGTCAGGTACGGTCAAATGTCTGTAATGCTGCAATCTCTGCCTGCCTCATGTGGTCTGCCTGTAGCATCTCTGAAGTCACAGTCTGACTCCTACGGTCAGCCGCCTACAACTGTGAAATCACTGTCTGCTGACTCATCACTATAGAGCATAATGCTATAATCTCTGAACGTGCCATATAGCTAACCTCCATGGAGCGTCCCCATGCCTCACAGGAAACCAGAGCCTCCTGATCTAGTAGTCATGTAGTCTCATAGTGGTACTGACTATCATCAACCAATGTCTCAACTCTCTGATATATCTGGGTCTGCCTGTCCTGAGTATCCTCTATCACAGCATAATATCCTGCGTGTCCTGCTCCTGAACTGCAGCAAGCTCGGTCACCCTAGTATTGACCCCTTCAAGGGTCATCGGTGCTACCTCCTTAACAGACTCTCTCGGGTCTACCCAAACATCTCTAATCCCATAGTCGACCTCCTCGGCTCTCTGTCTTCTAATCTCGGTATCCATAGTACCGACAAACCCATAGTCTGCCTTACGACCTCCAGTCGGTCTAGCGGCAGCAACGGATGAACTCTCTCCAACCTCGTACCTAGGACCCTGAGTAGAACATAACCTCTTCCAAGGTGGTAAGCAAACCTCGGGTCTGTCTGCCCTTCGGTCAGTAAGGGGTAAGAGTACAGGTGGTGATTAAATTTAGGGTTGGTATGTGTAAGAGTGGTGGTGAGGGTATCTGTGGTAGTGGTGATGATAATGGAGTAAGTGGTGATGGTGGTGGAGTGGTTAAGGCAAAAAGTCTCTCGACCTCTTCCCTAGGAGGAAGTGATATGGATGGCTCAGCCCGGATAGATATCCTCGCAGTCATACGGTGTACGGGTGGGACAGAGTCGGCCGGAGCTGGGTGCTCCTCCTCCTCCTCCTCATCCTCGTCCTCATCATCGGCATCATCTCCGGAAGGCTCCTCCTCCTCCTCATCATCATCCCTATCAGCAGGGTAATCAGCTGGATCCTCCTCGGGATCCTCATCGTCCTCCTCCGGGTCCTCCTCAGGATCTATTAAAAATTTACCACTTGTGTCCAAAGATAAAACATCAGTATGTTTTCATCACCCCAAAAGACTTATAAATCAAAACATTTAAAAATGTAGGCTGAAGAACTCACCTCGAATGAGAATTTGATAATGCAAGTATCCCAAATAAAAACGCTTCATGCTAAAGCCCGAATGCAACTTATAAATAATAGGTCGTAGTTGAGAATCAAGTAATTTGACGTAACACAACTAGCCATATATAATTCCTTTTTAGTTACATCATACTATGCGTTCGGCTATCATAATCAAGAGGTCATGTAGTGTGACGTATTAGGTGCTGATGACACTTCAAATCGTAAATCCACCAACTCGTCGATACGCCACCCCGAAAAGGCCTCATTATAGAAACTACTCTTAGTAAATATAGCCACTTTGAAAGTTCTAAAACCACATATAAAATTGTATATAGCTTTACATCACCATCTAATTTGTTTAGTGAAATCATATTTATAAAGTAAAAAAACTTTATAAATACCCATTAGCAAAAAATGAACCTAACTTTTATCGTGATAAAGGTCCGTTTCTCTTTCTCCGCGTTTCTTACCGTCCACAAATTTTGCTTTCCGTATACTACGAGATTGGATCATTAATTTAACGAATTTTTAAGTATTTCAACATACTGTGGTGAATTGTCCTTTTACTATTCATCACAGCTAATACTAATTTTTACGTTTTAATAATAGCGTAAAACCTGAAAATGTCGGGTATCTTATTTTTTTATTTTTCCCCCCCCCCGTATATAGCTCAATTTTAGCGATTCTTGCGAGTACGTTCTCGTAATTAAATTTTTTTAAAATCAATTTATATTGAATGTTTTAAAAGTATACGTTTCTGTGTGGAATAGTAACTTTTTAAAAATAGTTTATAAGTAAAAGTATTATCATCGTAAACTCGTAACTAGCGTATCTTTCTTCGTATTAATCATGTTTTCTGAGTTTTCGTTATTCATTTTGGAATCCTCATAGATGTAACTAATATTTATAAAACATAAATAGAGACACTTTAATTTTCGTCACAAATACAGAAAGTTTGAAGTTTGTGTAAAACTTTGTTTAAGCTTGATTTTATACTTTAAACTTCAACTACCTCTGTTACATAATACACTACTCACTATACACCTCCACATTATAGCATATTGTCTTACATATATATAATGTCCATTAGTCCATACTTTGTCCATGTATCCAAGATGACAAGATTCTCTAAATCTTGACTTTAATCAAATTATTAAAGAAACCAAATTTAACAAGTTATACACATGAACTTTTATACATAAACCAAGAGTGTACAAGGAGTTAAACTTCCATTATAACACAATATTAACATCAATTAAAATATGTACAAGAATTTCAACAAACAATGATCACATGTAAAAAAACCATTTCAACATGATTTTTAAAAGTATCCTAAATGGTGATATTGCCAAATAGAACATAAAAATGCCTAAATTGATAAATGAAGAACAAAAGAGTTTAGATAACCTTATGAATGATGAAATGATGATGAACAACAAGATCCTACACACTTGTTAGCACCAAAACCTAGCTTGCAACTCTTGAAAACCCTAATTCAAGCTATAACCCTAATCCTTCAATAACATTGCTTAAACTTGCAAGAATGCTTAACCAGAACCCTTGCAAACACCTTCGGTTAGCATAGGAAGGATGTATGAAGCTTGCATGAGGTCTTAGAAAATCAAGCTAGGATTTATTAAAAGGGTGTTTTGAGCCTTGGTAATGGAAAGGGAATGGAGAGGGAAAAAAGAGAGTTTTGTGTTGTTTACACCTTAGGAATGTGTTATGTATGTGTTTCTACCTAGCTAAGGCCCTTGTAACTAGTTGTAAATAAGTCAAGGTACATTCAAGATACAATGAGGGTTTCATGGAAGACTTTGGTCATTTACTATTTGAGTTAGTAAGAAAAAATGAGCCATGGTTCCTAAAAGTAGAGGTTATCCCATGAAAACAAGGAGTGATGTTTTTCTAAGATATTTCTTGGTATCCATCTCCATAAATCCGGCTCTATATGCATATGTAAGATAATATTTAGTAAATTTTGGGTATTGGGTATAAAAGTGGGTATTTGTTGAAGCGTAGAAAAGTTTTGGTGGTTCCGGGTATGCCTAAACGTATTTTATTGCGAAACGTAAACACTTTACACAACCAATAAAAATAAAATGAACAAAGTTAATAATTATCCTCCAAATAATTACTTAACACTTTCTTGATGTAAACGTTTAATTGTTTGATGCCCGTTTACATTGAACGATAATTTTTAGCTTACGCGATTTAACTTAACGCTTTAAAATTACAAGCAAACGCGTACAACACTAAAAATTAATAACGAATTTATTGATGTCGCAAATGACCCTAAAACACAGGGTGTTATAGTCTTCCCCCGTTAAACAAGCCTTGTCCACAAGGCTTACAATGATGCACTTGACGACAGTGCGGTCTTGGTGAAGAGGTGTGGATATTTCTTCTTGAATTGATCTTCACGCTCCCACGTGAACTCAGGACCTCTCCTGGAGTTCCATCGAACCTTGACAATTGGTACATGGCTTTTCCTCAACCGTTTGACCTCACGATCCATAATCTCTATAGGTTCCTCAACAAACTGAAGCTTGTCATCAAAGTGTAGCCCATCCAACGGAACGGCTAAAGGTTCATCGGCATAGCACTTTTTCAGATTTGACACATGGAACGTATTGTGAACCCTGCTCAGCTCCTCTGGAAGCTCAAGCTTGTAGGCAACGGATCCCAACCTTTTTATCACCTTGAAAGGTCCGACATATCTAGGGTTTAACTTCCCCCGTTTGCCAAAACGTACAACCCCTTTCCAAGGCGAAACTTTAAGCATAACCTTATCCCCAATTTGAAATTCCATCGGCTTACACTTCAAATCTGCATAACTCTTCTGATGATCACGAGCAGCTTGAATCCTATGCTTGATCTGAACAATCTTCTCGGTAGTTTCTTACACTATCTCTGGACCAGTGAGTTGAACCTCTCCGACTTCAGCCCAACAAACAGGTGAACGACATTTTCTACCATACAGTGCTTCGAATGGTGCTATCTTAATGCTAGCATGATAGCTATTGTTATATGAATATTTGACTAATGGCAAATAGTTAACCCAACCTTTTCCAAAGTCGATCACGCAAGCACGTAACATATCCTCGAGAGTTTGAATGGTCCTCTTGCTCTGTTCGTCGGTCTCTAGATGATATGCTGTACTCATGGCCAAGCTAGTACCTAAAGTATTTTGAAGTGACCTCCAAAAATGCGATGCGAACCGAGGGCCACGATCATAAATAATTGAGACAGGGATTCCATGTCTCGTGACTACCTCCTTTAGGTACATCCTCTCCAGTTTCTCTAGGGGATCAGTTTCTCTCATCGGTACAAAGATTGCAGACTTGGTGAGTCGATCAACAATCACCCAAATGGTATCGTAACCTTGCGACGACTTAGGAAGCTTTGTGACAAAATCCATAGTGATGTTGTCCCACTTCCATTGAGGTATTTCAGGTTGTACCAACAATCCCGATGGTCTTTGGTGTTCAGCTTTGACCTTAGCACAGGTCAGGCTCTTGCTAACATAGGTGGCGATGTTTGCTTTCATATTGGGCCACCAATATAGTTTCTTCATGTCTTGGTACATCTTATCATAACCCGGATGAATAGAGTATTTTGATTTGTAGGACTCGTGCATGATCACGGTCCTTAAATCTCCATAACATGGTAACCAACTCCTGCCATTGAAGCATAGAGTTCCATCCGCACGGGGTTCCAACTTTTCCGTTCTGAACTTTTCCGGATCCTTTGAATTTTCAACCAGCATACCTCCAACATCTTCATTCTTGATATTCTCCGGTTTCCTTGCTTCAGTCTGAGCATTCAAGATTTGCTTAGGAAGATCCAAGCCAATAGTCATGACTAAGGCTCGAACTCTTAATGGTTTAATTCGTTCTTTCCTGCTCAAAGCATCAGCAACCACATTTGCCTTTCCCGGGTGATAACGAATCTCACAATCGTAATCACTGAGCAACTCTAACCAACGACGTTGCCTCATGTTCAACTCCTTCTGATTAAGAATATGTTGCAAACTCTTATGATCAGTGAACACCGTACACTTGGTTCCGTACAGATAGTGCCTCCAGATTTTGAGAGCGAACACTACTGCTCCAAGTTCCAAATCATGAGTCGTATAATTTTTCTCATGTATCTTCAGTTGGCGTGATGCATAAGCAATCACTTTATCCCTCTGCATCAGCACAGCGCCTAAACCTTTGATGGAAGCATCGCAGTATGCGACAAAATCTTCACTTCCTTCTGGTAAAGCCAGAATTGGTGCACTACACAACTTCTGTTTCAATGTTTGGAACGCTGCTTCTTGTTTGTCGCCCCAAACAAACTTGACCTTCTTCTGAGTAAGCTTGGTCATTGGTTTGGCGATCTTCGAAAACCCTTCAATAAATCTTCTATAATACCCAGCAAGACCTAAGAATTGACGAATCTCCGTTGGTGACTTAGGAGACACCCAATCCTTAATGGATTCGATCTTAGCGGGATCCACATGAATGCCTTCACTATTAATCACGTGACCGAGAAATTGCACCTTAGGAATCCAAAATTCACATTTGGAGAACTTAGCGTACAACTCCTCCTTCTTAAGCAATTCTAGAATCGTCCTAAGATGTTCTTCATGCTCTTTCTTGTTCTTCGAGTAGATGAGGATATCGTCGATAAATACAATCACAAATTTATCCAGATATGGCTTGCACACGCGGTTCATGAGGTCCATAAATACCGCCGGTTCGTTAGTCAAGCCAAATGGCATCACTCGAAAATCATAATGACCGTATCGAGTCCTGAATGCCGTCTTTGGAATATCCCCTTCCCGTACTCTAAGTTGATGATAACCAGATCAGAATTCTATCTTCGAATAAACACTGGATCCTTGGAGTTGATTAAATAAATCGTCAATCCTTGGAAGTGGATAACGATTCTTCACTGTCAGCTTGTTTAATTCCCGGTAATCAATGCACATCCGGAATGATCCATCCTTTTTCTTGACAAACAAGATCGGAGCTCCCCAAGGTGAGGAATTGGGCCTTATAAAACCCTTGTCGGACAATTCTTTCAGTTGCTCCGACAACTCTTTCATCTCAGAAGACGCCAATCAGTAAGGTGCCCGTGCTACAGGTGCAACACCGGGTATCAAATCAATTTGGAATTCCACTTGACGAGTCAGAGGAAGACCCGACAAGTCCTCAGGAAATACTTCAGGAAAATCCTGAACGATCGGTACATTATCAAGTCGCTTCTTCTCCGACTTGTCTTACGCCTCCATCGTAGTAACATGTGCCAAAAAGACCTGACATCCATTTAGCATATACTTCTGCGTCTTCGTGCACGAGATGAGGTTACTCCTGTTACCATGAAAGATCAAAGTTTCTCTTCCCCAGGGAATGCGAACAATCTTATTCGCACAAACAATGACGGTCTGATATTTTGACAACCAGTCCATGCCGATTATAACGTTAAAACTACCCATCTCCACTGGCATTAAATCGATGTTGAAAGAGTGGTTCAGAAAATTTAGAGTGCAACTCCGAATGATAGTATTAACGCCAATTATTCAACCATCAGCTAGTTCTATGGCATAATCATGGTCTAAGACAGTCGGTGCGATATCAATTTGAGAGCTAAATGCAGTGGATACAAAACTTCTATCGGCACCAGTATCAAATAAAATAAAAGCATAACAGTTGTTGAGGAGGAACGTAACCGTAACGATGTTCGCGTCCGGGTTTGTCCCCGCCTTGCCCACAGCATACACTTTTGCTTGAGCATTTCCAGTCCCAACTTGGTTACCACGGTTGTTGTTGTTGTTGTTCAGCTTTAGACAATACCTTTTGAAATGTCCTTGTGCCCCGCACTCATGACAAGTAGACTTCTGACCCGTCCCAGTACCCCTCTGGTTGTTGGCAACATTGTCATTTGTAGTGCTCTTACAGTCACGAGCAAAGTGGCCAACCTTGTTGCACTTGTAGCATCTTTGAGTACATGGACCATCATGGTTGTAATTGCATTTAGGGCAGAGAGGTTTAGATCCTCCATGCGGTTTCCTATCTCCAGATGTTGCAGCGTATGCCCTTGCCACATTTTGCCTTTTAGAAGGCTGTTGTTGGTTTTGGTTGTTTTGGGAAGTGTCTTCAAACTTCCTTTTGTTTGCAGCCTGTCTTTCAGCAAAAGTACAGATTTTCTTATACATTAGCTCAGTTGCCATTTCAGTGGCTTCCTGCATGGTTTTTGGTTTTGATGCCACAACACTCTCATGAATCATGTCGGGCAACCTACCGACATACCTTTCAACTTTATCAGACACTTCCGGAAACATTCGAAAACACAGCAAAGCCAGCTCCTGGAAACGTTGGTTGTACCTTGTCACATCGGTACCTTATACTTCTAAATTCCATAACTCAGCCTCAAGCTTCTTCATCTCATTTCTCGGGCAATACTTGTCAACCATTTTCTTTTTTAGTTCTGTCCAAGTCATTACATAAGCAGCATCATGACCAATAATCCTAACGTGGGAATTCCACCACGTTAGAGCACCTGCTAAAAGAGTATAAGTAGAAAACTTGATCTGATTCTCCACCCAGCAATGGCTTATGCGAAACACAGTCTCTATCCTTTCAAACCATTGAGTTAGTTCAACAACTCCCTTAGTGCCTTTGAAATACAGAGGTTGACACTTCATAAAATCCTGGTAAGTGCATTCTCGAGCAACGCGTTCAGTCCTCCTGACACCCATTCCCGAAGTATGGCTGTCATCGCCAGCTCTGTTTGCATCACGTGCTGCCAGTGCAGCAGTGACACCTTGGTCAATCATTTCCTGAAGTTGGGCATTGGTGACAGATGTGGTAGTAGTTGTTGTTTCTGGGGCTGGTCTAGCCCTCGTGGTTCTTTTCGGTGTCATTTTCTTCAATCACAAAAATATAATACCCATTATATTCCATAAAATATTAACCATGACAAGACATATACACAATAAATAAAACAAGATCACATCTCACAGTGAAATATATAACTGAACTGAGTTCAACACTGGTATAGATAAATCGACATTCATTCACACAAATTCGATTACAACCAAAACATATTACATTCCTGACATAATACCATCATTTTATATATACATGGAAAACATACACGATTTCTTGATACAAGAAATGAAAATACAAATCCTACTACCGTGCTAGCTGGGTATAAAACCCATAATACTTAGCCGGCTAACAAAAGATAGATACGAATACAACATAAACTTAGAGCCCTACTAGCCGGGAGTCACCCATAATACTTAGTAGGCTATATACAAAACAACTAGCTATAACCTAATCTATGAACTACTACCGGCCTCCTCCGATGCAACTGGTTGTGCTGGACCTCCAGAGGGTCCCTGTTATCCCTGCACTGCTGTCACATGTCCCTGTAGAGTGGTCACTTGTCCCTATAGTGCCTGCATCAATGTCAAAGTCTGCATAAGCTGCTCCTGTCGAGTACGGTCAAATGTCCGTAATGCTACAATCTCTGCCTGCCTCATGTGGTCTGCCTGTAGCATCTCTGATGTCACAATCTGACTCCTACAGTCAGCTGCCTGCAGCTGTGAGATCACTGTCTTCTGACTCATCACTATAGAGCGTAATGCCATAATATCTAAACGTATCATATAGCTAACCTCCATGAAGTGTCCCCATGCCTCCCGGGAAACCAGAGCCTCCTGATCTAGTAGTCGTGCAGTCTCATAGTGGTACTAACTATCATCAACCAATGTCTTAACTCTCTGATATATTTGGGTCTGCCTACCATGAGTATCCTCTATCACACCATAGATGTCCTGGGTGTCCTGCTCCTCCTCAGTAACATCTCTAGGGTCTACCCAAGCATCTTTAATCCCATAGCCGACCTCATCGGCTCTCCATCGACTAATCTCAGCATCCACAATATCGACAAACCCATAGTCTGCCCTACGACCTCCAATCGGTCTAGCGGCAGCAGCAGCTGAACTCTCTCCCACCTTGCATCTCGGACCAAGATCAATACCTAACCTCTTCCGAGGTGGTAGTGTAATCTCGGGTCTGTCTGCCTTGCGGTCAGAAGATAGTAACTGCAAAGGTGGTGATGAAGTAGGTAGTGGTAATGCAGGTAATACAGATGCTGGTGGTGATGCTGGGAGTGGGGGAGATGGTATCTGTGGTAATGGAAATGATAGTGGAGTAAGTGGGGATGGTGGTGGAGTGGTTAAGGCAAGAAGTCTCTTGACCTCTTCCTTAGGAGGAAGTGATATGGATGGCTCATCCCGGATAGATATCCTGGCAGTCATACGGTGTACAGGTAGGACAGAGTCGGCCGGAGCTGGGTGATGCTCCTCCTCCTCCTCATCCTCCTCCTCGTCCTCATCATTGGCATCATCTCCGAAAGGCTCCTCCTCCTCCTCATCATCATCATCATGGTCAGCGAGATAGTCAGCTGGATCATCCTCCGAATCCTCATCATCATTAGCCTCCGGCTCCTCCGGATCAGACTCAGGAACATATCCTGGTGAATCTGCAATGGGTGAGGCAGCAGCAGGCAGTGGTTACTCCTCGGTCGGGAGTATCATCCTCCAATAGCATGTACTCAGGGTACATCAGCTCAGGAACAAAGTCCAGTGGGGGTGGTAACTACGACTCCTGGGGGCAAGGCATGTATTTAGGCGATGGTGGAGCCTGATAAGCAGCCAGTATGTAAGCATACGGGTCCTCTGGCATCACAGGTGGTCCATCAACTCCTGGTGAGCCCACATCTGATGAATCCTCAAATGGACTCGACACCTGCGTGTACGTGACTGTGGAATCTTCCGAATCCGACATCGTAATATCTGAAAATCAAAAAGTAGCTTACATAAGTATTTAGTATAAGACCCTTATAGTAATATACATATTATATTATAACACGTATATCAATCATGAATGCATCTAGTCTAACCAACTAATGCAGCAACTAGTATATGCATGTATGTATGCATGTATATCCCGTGCAACCCCTTTTGCACTAAAGCAATGTTTTGAAAACGGTTATAGTCCAGCAAAACATTTTTGACCTGGTTCTCTATAACCTTGGCTCTTGATACCAATCTGTAACACCCCCAAAATGGCTCGCAGCGGAATATGAGTCAGGGGGCGTGTTACTTCATAGATCAACAACACAAGATATATATAGAACGACCATTAAAAGTCGTAAAAACGGATACATTGGATTTTAGCAAATATCTGTTACAAAAAGCCCGAAGCTTAACTTGTTCGACATTAATAGTACAAAGATACTAGTTCATAACACATTTTCCCAAAAACATATGCAACCAAATCTTTAGCATGATATCCCAAAACATATAATCACCAATGTATCCCAGCACCTCGTGCCTATTGACCTCCTGAAAAACATTGCTTTAAAACGTCAACAATAATGTTGGTGAATTCATAGGTTTAATAAATCGTATAATGCAGGACCACAAGATCACCCATTTGTATGATAATGCAACAGATGCAGACATCACATAAATGCAATTACGTTCGCCCTAAGCTCATGACACTGAAGCTCGACAATATATTGCAATGTAAAATTGCCCACAATGCCCGTATGGATGTTCTAACCCGCAACATCCCCAGTCCGACATGGTATACGTTCGTTATCCGGCATACCGGCACAGTGAGCATGACTCACCCGAACGGGGATGTCAATCCCAAATAGATCTATTACTATTATGTAACATTCTCGCGATTATCTTCCATGGTAATTAACCATTCATGATATTGGCTCAAACTTGGGTTTATCGCACCTTACAACACTAATCATAATATAAAATTTACCACTTGTGTCCAAAGTATAAAACATCGCATGTTTCTCACCCCAAAAACTTATAAATCAAAAAAATCATTTAAAACATGGGGCTATGTACTCACTTTGAGTTCCGTATATCAATATTCTCAGACAATTGCGTCACGTAACAACGAAAGCTAACCTAATCAAACTAGGTCTATAGGCACTACGCATTTCAAAATAACTACTACCATATATAAATTCTATATAGCTACATCACAATCTAATCGCGTTTGTAAAAATTAATTTATAAAGTTAAAACGTTTAGAAAATATAGCCTTAGTAAAAATGACCTAGACTTTCACGTTTCAAGTCCGTTTTGGCATTTCTTAACGTCCACGGCTTTCCCCCCCCGAAATAAACGAAGTATAAAAATATGATATTTTTAGGTTTTGTGTACCACAAGAATAGTACTTTTACTGTTCACATTCAGTTATAAATTTAGGTTAACTAAATTTAGAAATCGTAAAAACCCGTAAATGTAATAACTTATTCGTTTTAAACCCGATTTTAGCGATTCCTTTGAGCACGTCTTTGTAATTAATAGAAGTATCAAAATGATCACATTTTATAATTTTGGGTCTGCTGATGAATAGTATTTTTTTACTGTTCATAGTTTATAAAATTACTTAATAAAACTTTAATTATCGTAAGACGTGGAATTTTATCCGATTTAGCTTCCTTTTTAGTGATTCTTTTCAGCACGTTCTCTAATTGAAATCTCTATTTAATTTATGGAGTTTAAAAATAGAAATAATTCCTGATATAAAAGTAACTTTTATAAAAATAGTTTATAAAAGTATTTTTTATGCACTTTAAGTATATATACTCGCGAAATTTCAGAACTTCTTTCCCGTTAGTAATTGAAAAATTACGATTCTTATCATTTTGAATCCTAAATAATAGCACAATCAGCGAAAAACACTAAACCTTCTGTTTTAGAATATTTATTAACTTCGCTTTTAATAAGTTTATTTTATAAGACCGTATTAAAGTAAATCATATTTTATCTATGCTTTCTCTCGTTAGAAATCTGATTTTCTGAGTTACTTAACATTTTTGGTGAATCGTCATGAGTGTACTATCTTTATAAATTTAAAACCCATTTCTTGGATTGAATCCAAACACCCTTTTTAAAGATCCATGTGAATACTTATTTATATAACTTGTATTTTATAACTTTTCAACAAGTAAATTACCATAACTTCTTTCAAGTCCTTATATGATAAAAATTGATGTGTAAATTCATTGCGTGGGAGCAATTACTCTACAAACTAGTTTTGAGACAACCAAACAGCGAGTAACATCATCTAGTTGCGATCTGACTATTGGAGTGTCTCATCGATTTTTCCCAAAACACAGTCCACAGCGAGCGTGAAACACCGACAACGTGCACACAGCATTATTAGAGCAGATACACCCACTCTCTCACTTTTCTCTCAGAGCACCAACATCAACAGCTCTCTCTTCTCACTTCATTCTACGTCTTCTTATTGTCTTGCACTACTGAGGGAGAACGTGGTCCATTAGTTCAATCGTCTCGCAATGACAACCTACTATTTCCTCCCACACACACTTTACATTCATAGCCCGACAGTGTATCTCTTCGCGCGACTGTCTATCATCTATCATCCCATTATAAACACACACGATTCCTACTCCCAAAGACTCCCAGATCGCTCATCACTTCAATCAATTCTCACTACCATCGCTAGTATGCACATACTCAGCGATGACACTTCTACCAACACGCAGTCACACACTCTGAAAGCCCCAACAACCTATAATTCACTCTCTCTCACGTTACATTAAGCGTAAGCACATCAACTCATACTCACTCTCTAAGCTATTCTCTCAGATCTATTCTCTAGCGAGCACACTCCTCATTAGCTACCAAAGACCTCTCCGTGAGAGATCCTCAGTCCACTCATCTTACTATAACAATGAGTTGATTCACGTCACATCATATCAAGCAACAAATAGAACAACCAAAGAGAGTCGCGACTAACATAGAGGACTAAGACACTAACCACAACATCTGCGAATCTCACTCTAACTCACATTATCTCTTCTATCAGAGCAAGGAGAGGGCGCTTGCTCAGAGCTACGACTGCTATACCGAGCATAACCAGGAGGTGATCAACTCATGACTATTCTGTCAACATGGGAGGTAAGACTGAACTCTTGATCATCTCTCACACGCTATGGCACACACACAACTCTATTAGAGACCAATGAGTGGAGACACAAGAACATTAAAGAATAATGTGAGAGGATGAATTAACCTTAATTGATGAAGAATGATGAGAGACTCTATCACGTGCTAAACCACATTTAGACTTAAACCCCAAGCTTGCTCACTTAAAAACCCGAATCTTGCAAAACATGCTTCAATAACTTGTAAACCTTCAATAACCCTGCAAACAACTAGTTATCATAGAATGATGTATGAATGTAGGTCATTGTCTTGTAAAATCAACTATGGAGTTGTATAAAGGGTTTGATGCCCGTGGTTTTTAAGAGCCAAAAGGGAGGATAGTTTGATTTTTATCAAGTGTTTTGTGTTGTGTGTTGTTATCTCTCCTAGTTGCAAGACTTATAAGATATGAGTTAGTCAAAAAGGTGTACATGAATTCTTGAGACAAATATGAGGAAATCTAGGAAGTCCTTATGGTCATGGTACGGGTCTTTGCTTGTAAAGTCTCATGGTCTTATTAGTTGGTGAAGTACTATGCAACTTGCAAAGACTTATAGAATTTTCTTTTTGTATCTATCACATTAAATCCAGCCATGTGAGCTCATATATGATATATTTTTGTAACTTTTATGTATTGGGTATAAAAGTGGGTATTTGTTGAAGCGTATAAAAGTTTTGGTGGTTCCGGGAATGCCTAAACGTATTTTATCGCGAAACGTAATCACTTTATGCAACCAATAAAAATACAATGAACAAAGTTAATAATTATCCTCAAAATAATTACTTAACACTTGCTTGATGTGAACATTTAATTGTTTGGTGCCCGTTTACTTTGAACGATAATTTTTAGCTTACGCGATTTAACTTAACGCTTTAAAATTACATGCAAACGCGTACAAAACTAAAAATAAATAACAAACCTATTGACGTCGCAAATGACCCTAAAACACGGGGTGTTATATACCCGATGACAAGTCGAAATCAATACCACATGCTCATACTTGACCGACATAAGAAACGACATCATGAAAGCTCAATTACATGTTTCAAGACTTCCATTACTCTGATACCGTACGTCTTTATTAAAGTGACGAAGTATTAATGTTAAAGAATTTCAAGAAATTTCCGCTACTACGAGGTCCTCCATAATATGACGTAGTGTTAAAGTCAAAGAATTTCAAGAAAGATGGTTACACAAGCTTTAAACATCAAGAAAAGTATGAGCATGTCGGTCCAAAAGTCACAAGATCACAAAAAGGCAAAGATTACAAGATGGCGAAAAGAGATTATGCTTGGTTGATGATCTCAAGAAGCTCAAAGATCACATACAATTTAAGACATAGATACAGCTAAAGCCTAAAAGTCTAAAGATTGCTACATCTAGATTCACAAGATAAAGATTATGAAAACAAGACTACGAGCAAAGATTAAAGACATTCATAGAATGTAAAGCTTAAGTTTTTTGTAAATTGGAGTGACCTCCCTTAGGGGAAGATTGTTAGAAATCAAGAAAAGACTCGGTCACTACCAATATGTAATAGCAACCTCGTAGCAACAATATTTGAAAACTTACCAAGCTAACCCAGTCAACATAAGATACTCTTATGTTGACCGGCCCCCAAATAAGTATAAATACCCCTATCCACACCTTGGAGAGGGTTGGTTGTTGGTTCTCACATAATATATTTTCCTTTCCTTTCTCTCTCTAAGTGTTACAACCCACTTTTTGTCTCTAAACTTTCTATCTTGCTCATTTGTTAAGTGATTTGATACATCTACAGATTTATACACCTCTCTTAGGTGATTGATTTATACACTTCTCTTGGGAGATTTATACCATTTCTCTTAGGCAATTTATACATCTCCATTAGGTGATTTATACGGTTTTTTTTTTATTTGTAAAATCCCGTGAAATATTAACTTATTTTTTTGGTTTTATCAAGAATTATAAAATCCCATGTAATTACATTGCTTCATCACTTAAACAAACATCACTTTAACATAATAACCTCTAATCACTGAATGATCAAAAAGTTATCTTTTCTCATTTAATTAATCAAATCAAAATGACAACTTTAGCAGAATTCATGATCATTTCCGGTGCAGACAACCATCCTCCCATGTTGGAGAAATCTATGTATGACTCTTACAAGAGTCGTATGGAACTATACATGGAGAATAGGGAGAATGGGAGAATGATTCTTAACTCAGTTTAAAATGGTCCACTTGTATGGTCTACTATTGTTTAAGAGGATGACACCACTAGGACAAAGAAATGTGAAGAACTTTCAGTTACAGCAAAGCTTCAAGCTGACTGTGATCTTAAAGCTACCAACATTGTTCTTCAAGGTCTTCCACCAGATGTGTATGCCATTATCAATCATCATAAAGTTTCCAAATAGATACGAGATAGAGTTAAGCTGCTTATGCAAGGCACGAAATTGTCATTACAAGAAAGGGAATGTAAATTGTATAATAAGTTTGATAAGTTCTGATTTGTGAAAGGTGAAACACTGTATCAGTACAACAGGAGATTTGCTCAACTAATCAATAACATGAACGTTATCAACATGTCAATGAGACTAGTTCAAGTGAATACAACGTTTCTGAACAGTCTACCGCCAGAATAGAGCAAATTTGTGACGGATGTAAAGTTGGCTAGAGATTTGCATACAACAAACTATGATCAATTGTATTCTATCTTGAACAACATGAGGCACATACAAATGAAACTCGCTTGATACGTGAACGATACCAAGATCCTCTTGCCTTTGTTGCCAATTTCAATCAACCACCGTCTCACATTACCAACTATCATTCTCCATACAACACTACACAATTTCCTCAACAAACAAACATAATGATTCCATAAGTTCACTCTCCTTAATTACATTTACCAATAAATACATCACTTCATCTATCATAACCATAAATTAGTCATTTATTCGTTCCACCATCACAAC
Source organism: Tanacetum coccineum (assembly GCA_026074375.1). Lineage (NCBI taxonomy): Eukaryota > Viridiplantae > Streptophyta > Magnoliopsida > Asterales > Asteraceae > Tanacetum > Tanacetum coccineum. The sequence continues at coordinate 64,132 of BQNB010006269.1, forward strand.
AATACCAGTCTTATATGGATCATCAAACCTTATCTTTTCCATAAAATGCTTATCATTCACCTCAAGTTTCAACTCAACCAATGACTGAGTTTCCTCAATTGGACTCAGGTCTTGCTGTTCCTGTGTTTACTCAAGGAGATGATCCTATTGTCTGTCTCAACAAGGTAATGGCTTTCTTGTCAGTTGTAGCTGCTTCAAGGTTCCCTTCAACCAACAATCAACTTAGAACTTCCTCTAATCCAAGAAACCAGGCCACCATTATAGACGGCAGGGTTACTATGCAACAAGTTTAAGGGAGGCAAGGATAAAGTTATGCTGGTACTGGCTATAAGGGTAATGCTACTAGTTTCGGGAGAAATAATGCAGGAGGGTAGGCAAGGGTTGTTAAATGCTATAATTGTTAAGGTGAAGGACACATGGCTAGGAAATGAACTTAGCCTAAAAGGCCAAGGAACACTGCATGGTTTAAGGACAAGGTAATGTTGGCTGAAGCACAAGAATCTGGTCAAATATTAGATGAAGAGCAACTAGCATTTCTTGCTGCTTTCCAGACTGAGGATCTAGATGCTTATGATTCTGACTGTGATGATGTCTCTAATGCAAAGGCAAGTCTAATGGCCAATCTTTCCAAGTATGGTTCAGACGTTATCTCAGAGGTACTTCATTCTGAACCCTATCATAATGATATGGATAATCAAAGTGTGCATGCAATGCATGATTTTGAACAAACAACAGTTGTTGATTTTCCAGATAATGAGATAACAAGTGATAGCAATATCATTTTGTACTCTCGATACTTACAAGAAACACAACAGGCAGCTGTTCAAGATACTAATTTGTATGCACAACAAGATTAAATGATCTTATCTGTGATTGAACAAATGATTAATCATGCAAATAATTAGGAAATGGCTAATCAGGAAAAGAATAATGAATCCTTAACCGCTGAGCTTGAGAGATATAAAGAACGTGTCAAAACTTTTGAACAGAGACTTAATATTGATTTAAGCACTCGTGAAAAAACTTATCGATTCTCAAATGGATGATATGATTAAGGAAAAACTTGCACTTAAGCAGCAAATTGACCCACTTGAACAAAATCTTTCTAATCAGATCAAGTAAAAGGAATCTTTATTGCAAACATTTAATGTTTTCAAAAATGAATAAAAAAAGGAAAGTAAATATATGGACAAAGAAATTAATTTAGAAAAGAAAATCAAGGAACTAGATAATATTGTTTATAAAGTGGGTCAATCTGCTCAAATAGTTCACATGTTAACAAAGCCACAAGTTTTTTATGATGACACTCACAAACAAGCTCTTGGTTATCAGAATCCGTTTTATCTTAAGAAAGCTCAGCGGATTAAGCCAACCTTGTATGATGGTAGTGTAATATCTAGTCAACATGCTGTTATTCTTGTGATTGATGATGAAGAGACAATAATTTTGGAAGAAGTAAGTCGATCTAAGATGCTTACAAAACAAAACGATCCAATTTCAAAAGAAAATAAAATCAATACTACTCTAATTAATTATGTTGAGTTAAATCAATTGTCTGAAGATTTTGGTAAACGTTTTGTTCCACAACAAGAATTGTCTGCTGAACAAGCTTTTTGGTTACAAACTTCACACCCTAATATGACCAATCTGATTATATTTACCTGTCATATTGAGGCTACTATGGGAATCTTATAAGGTATGCTTGGTAAATACAAGCCTTAAAAGCTTAAATACCATCTTGGCCAGTTTGACACCGTGGTGAAAAAGCGGATTACACCTGATGCTATTACAGAAGGAGAATGGGGGTTTGATCAACTAAAGAGTTTTTCTAATGAAGGTATTCTATTTTTAAAGACTTTAAGTAGACCATATTCAATGGTTTTTGAATAAAGCATATCTAAATGGAGGTATAGAGTACAAACCAGTTTTTAAGCTGCTGCTTCAACAGTGTTCGCGTGAGACCAAAATGTAACACCCACCAAATAGTGGTCGCACCGGAATAAGGGTCCGCGTGGCGTGTTACTTCTCAGGATCAACATCACAAGATTAATTTAAGTTACGACCATATAAGTCATTTTAAAACTGATACATTGGAATTTATATTAAAGTAATGTGTTACTAAAGCCTGAAGCTTTTACTACTGTTATTATTACAAAGATGTCCTAGCCCATTATCAGATAACAAATTGTAATGCGACTAATCTTTTTAAGGCCACGACTTCTAATTTAACACCTCTGTATCCTTCGCACCTAAGGGCTTAGTGACCTGGAAAAAACATTGCATTAAAAACGTGCAAAATAAAGTTGGTGATTTCATAGGGTTATGTAAATGGATTGTGGACCGCCAAGACTTTCTTAGTGATAATGCATCAGATGCAGACATCACAAAATGTAATTTCGTTTACCTATGGATCATGTACACGAAGCTGACATAATTGAATAGAATATATAAATATTACTACATTGCCCGGGATGATGTTCAACCGTATCTTCCAGTATCACCGACATTGATATACGTTCGTTTCCATTGAAGTCTAGTCACACAGAGCGGGCGAGGTCACAATCACAAATAGATCTTATCATATAATTACACTCGTTTGTATCCAAACAAAGAATTAACAGTTCATGATATATTCCATGGGATAGTGGTGTTATCGCTACTTAGGCAAACACGTAATCATGTTAAAATGTACACTTGCGTCCTATTTGTAAAACATGCATATGTTTCTCACCCCAAAAACTTGTAATTTTAATTATTGTAAAACATGGGGGCTATGAACTCACCTCGAGTGAGTTAAATTGATAACAAAATAGCCCAGTAAAAAACGGTCGCGGCTAACGCTCGAATGCATCCTAGTTAATATAGGGCGACTCAGTAATCAAGATATCGTTGTTTACAACAATTTGTATATATTCCTATATAGTATCTTCGCTACTAACATTCGTGCTATCATCATTGAAGAGGTATGACCTTGACGCACGCCGGGAGTAGGGACACTTTAAAATCGTAAATCCAATCAACCTCGTCAATAAGAAATACGAAGAAGCTCTCTATTATGAAATTCCCTAGTAATTATTGCACTTCGATAACTAATCACACACACACACTCACACACACACACACACAAACACACACAAAACCCTTACCACTATATACTATATATATTTATAATATATATTATATATATATATATATTATATACTATTACTATATATATATATAGTTATATCAACCATCTATTTGTTTATAAGTAAAATCGTCATTATAAAAGTAGATAAAGTTTATAAATTAAGTCGTTAGTAAAATGGACAATAACTTTGTCGTTTTAGCACCGTTTCTCGGTTTCTACGCCCCACGCTTTCGTTTAAGACGGGCTGGTGGGATCATAAAATTAAATTTTTAGGTTTTGAGATTCTATGTAATAGTTGTTTTTAAAGTTTCATAACAGCTATATAATCGTTTTTATCCTTTTAATTAACGTTAAAACCCGTTTTTGTCGTATCTTATTTCGTTATAGCTTTGTTTTTTAGCGATTCTTCGAACACGTTCTCGTAATATAGAATATTTTTATTCATCATTATGATGTTTTATAAAGTATACGTTTATGTGGTGAATAGTACTTTTTATAAAAATTGTTTGATAAAGTAATAACTATCGTAAACTTGTAAATGGTATGTTTTGTAATTTTTCGTATTAATCGATTTTTCCGAGTTCTTTATGTAACACACCCCTTTTCTTACAATATAGCAGCGAAGCTAATCTGGGTATTACTTCATGGATACCAACAAATCATAAATCATAGAAAAACCGACCCAAAAGAGATCGTTTATTCAAAAGATTGTTATCATTCATTTCAAAATCAGGTTTTCACAAAGGCAGGTCTCCAAAATCTAAAACATTTATGTCTTGAATGACTAACAGTTCCATCCATCTTCGAGGTCTATGCCTACTCTGTGCTGCCAACTTGCTTATTTATCCTGGGATAAACATGCTAAAAAGGGTCAACACAAAGGTTGAGTGAAATTTCATAGCTTTGTAATGTAATAATTGAATACAGGGTTATTATATGGCAAATATTGGCTACTGGGGATAATTATCATGGAGAATTGAATATTTTGGAGAACAATATTATCCATGGGAAAATAGTTGTAATTTTATCATATGGTTGAATGCAAGTTATATAATGGTAATAATTTGCCACAGAATATAAAATTATCAAGGAAAATCAAGGTACATTATTATTGCACATAAGCTCTTGACATCAATTACATTTGCTGGGAAATCACCGTAGTGATATTGGGTTAGGGTCATATGTCCCAGTGGAAAAGATTTACTTGCTAAGGTTACTATTAGGACAAATATAAGTGGTTTGGCTACACCAGGCATGGGTTTTATTCCAACGGAAGCCGTCACCCCTAATAGATCTTTTCACAATATTCACGAATTGCACTCGCAATGCAAGTAATTAATGATTCATGATTGGAAATAATGGCACTGGAAGAGCTACTTGGCAATAATATTACTGGATAGCTTTCAGTTGGATAATTACACTTGCATTCATGGTTTATTGCGGTATTTCAGGTTTATAATGTAATTGATATGGTGAGGTTTTAACTCATTAACGTCTTTGAAATGTCATCCATTGTTGAGAGTTTTTAAAAGAGTTTTGTAACATAGCATGGATCCTCCTCGCAGGGTTTATAAAACTTTCAAAAGATGAAAGCAATGCTTGAACTCAACCTGGTTAGTAGATGTAATAAATATTCTGAAATGAAAGTGACGACTTATCACAATCTTAAACGGGGAGATTTGTTATTAATAAAATGATAGTAAACAGCCACGTCACACAACCTGAGTAGAATATGTCAAGTCTTAGGAAGATTGTACTTTAGAACTTTGGTTTAAGAGTTATGAGTTTGATTGAAGAGTTTGGAATTATTGTATCACCGTTTGGGCCATCATAATTCAGAAGTCATTCAGTAAATGTTTGAGTAGCTAGGCACTTTAAATCGAAAAGCCCAAAACAAACTCATGTCGGAACGTATACCAAGAATGTAACTCTTAATTATGAAGCTCCCTAGTATTGTGGTACAATTATAGCTTACGGTTTGATCGGTTTTAGCGTTTTGTTCAATATCTGGAAATGATAAGTACGAGAGATAGCGTTAATTAAAGTTATGTTGGTATAGGTTTTTAAATCATGATTATTATTCTTTTTTCAAAATGTTACATTATAGACCTTAGGGTGTTGAAAAAATTGCAAAGTATGACCCTGGGGTTTGCATTTTTTTACGTCTTTGGGTCCTTCAATCAGCTTGTAAGAGATACCAAGTAAACCTTGGGACTTTGAAAAAAGTCGGACGTAATAGACCCTATAGTTATAACTTTGATAAATGACATATTCAGCTTGTCTAGTTATTATTTCAGGATAGTTACGATTATTTTACCTCCTAGCATGGATTATAATTTCAAAACATTATGTCCAAATTGCCATGCAAGCTTATTTTAACATTTCTTTAGACATTTATTAAGTTATAATAAAACTAAAATATGAAATTTTTACATTAACACAAAGTTTAGTTTACCGATTCGTTAAGCTAGGAAGTAAAAACGGGGTCAATTAGGGTTTCAAATTTAACGCCGTGGGTTTTAAGTTCAAATTTCTTCATTAATTAATAAAGTGGTTTTTTTAAACATTAGTTAAGCATGCTAGGATATTAGTATACAATATGTATCGTTATATAACATTTAGTTTTAATGAAAAAACATGAAATTAGGGTTGCGGGTGTATGGTTTTGGATCAAAACGGAACCAATTGCAAGCATGAATTGAAGTTATGAAATTTCATCCTAGAGTATATTTAGGTTATATGAATCATTTTAAGGGTTGTAGATGAGCATAAGTAGAACATTCAAAACCTGGTTTGAGCTTCATCGGAGCAAAAATGGTGGAAACAGATCAGTATCGGGACTTTCGCTTCGTTACGGCTAGAGTAACGACCCCGGCTTCGTTTTGGTTTCCTTTTGCTTTCTTTTCTGTACTTGAGACTTCTTAAGATTATTAGAATTCATATTGTGCAAGGAGTTGCTACTATAAAGGGGTTTGACGGGGAAGTGGGGGATGAAGAAGACATGAACAAGGATTGCTTCTATTTATACTTGTTTCAAGCTAGATGAGTAAGCAAAGCCTTAGGATATGGTCTTGACAACCTCAAGAGGTCTAGTATAGAAGGTGTTTAGCTAGAAAATGATGAGTAGAAGGTCTAGAAACTAGCTTGAATGTGTTGGCTTGTCTCCTTGTTGCCGCGGCTGAAGTAAGGCAAAAGGAAGCCATGTGCTTCTCAAATTTGACCAAGGATAAGTCAAAGTTGCTTAATAAGCTGCTACTATGATTCTAGAAGAGGTTCACATTGGGGTGGTTATTTGCACATGGTAAGAGTTTAAGTGAGTCAAAATGAAGTTACAAAGGGTGCGGGTCAGATTTGGGCTCGGCATGGTTTTTAAGAGTCTTTCCAAGGTACATTGTGTTTATAATGATTAAGGATAGATGAAATAGGTTGTTAAGGTCTGGTATTAAAGTAATTAGCAAAGATTAGCAATTGGTTTGGGTTAAAACGGAGTAGAATTGAAGAAACGAGGTCACGGGTTCAAATAGGGCTCATTTAGGGTTTTCTTGACTTTCTTAGCTTATATTTTGCATACTTTTGATTAAGAATGATGGAATATAAATCCTATAGCTTATATAGAGTATTATTGGGTTAAAGTTAAAATGGGTTGAAATTGAGAAAACGGGTCAAAATCACAATTAGGGCATAATTAGGGTTTTCTGGATTCGTTAAGGTTTTCTAAGCTTTGATTTCTTGCACATTGCCAAGTAAATGATAGATGATGATTTGTAAACTTATTTTATGAGTTTACAATGGCCCTTGGTTGGTTATTTGGGATTAGAATGGTTTAAAACAAGTAAACGGGTTAAATGAACCAATTAGGTACATTTAGGGTTTCTAGGATATGTTTTACGTACAAGTGAAGTAAAATGATGAAATAATGATTGAATAGGATTGATATGATTGTAAAATAAGTTATTACAACTTAATTAAGTGTTGGTTTGGGTTTACAATGGATAAAAGCCAAGAAACAGGTCACAGTTTAGAAACTAGCTCGGTTTTAGGGTTTAGGATTTCGTATTAGGGTTTTGAGTGTAAAAAGATGTATGAAAGCTTATGAATAGAATATTTAGGGTTTATACATTGTAAAATGAGTATATTAGCTTGATTAAGTGGTGGTGAAGAAATTAGAATGAAAACGGAGGTAAAACGGCTATTTTAGAGATCATGCTTAATGACTTGTACATTGAGCTTTTAGAGATTTGTACTTTGACTTGAAGGAAGGGATTATAATTTCAACTGAGATATCATATACTGTACATATCCCTATTAGTAGCTATGCATTCACTTTAGGGGTTAACCCTTCTATGAGATTAAGGGTTAGGAGGTTATATATAACGGTTTATAGCCCGTTTTGATATAACGTTCTAAAGTACATTAAAGAATAATGTACTTTGTAAGAAGGAAATGAGTGAATTGACTTGACATATTGTGATTATCTGCTATGACAAATATGAAGACAGATGGGCATAAATAGTTGCTGAGCTTGTCTCATCTTTATGTTTATGCAAGTTACATGACATACAGAATATTGACAATACAATTAATGTAATAAAGCGAAAAATTTCCCACCGTATAAGATGATAATAGTAAAATAAGATTCTGCATTTGATGACATTCTTGGTTTTATAGTCCTCACAACCCCTTACAGAAATCCTCGTCGAGGATTTTAATTTAAAGTGAATTGAATGAATTAAGTTAGGCTAATCATGGTTACAAGTCCACGTGTGTGATGCATTTATAATTATGTTGTACACCATAATTATAATCACGTGTGTGATGCATTTATAATTATGTTGCGCACCATAATTATAATTACCTCCTTTCACACGTCTACTTATTTTCGAGATCACACCTCTTGATGACAGCCAATAGAATTTCTTCAGATTCTGATAGAACCTGGGTGGATGGAATACGTTGCGCCACTCAGATCGTAAGAAATCGTTATTCATTAACCTTTAAAAGTCAACATCGAATAAGAATGCTATCACAAGTCTTTGTCAAAATTTTCATACCTAGTGGTATTGAAATCATTTGACATTGTATGGATTCTTGTGTGTTTCCTTGTTATTACGTTGCAGAATATAACAGAGAATTTTTAGAATACTGAGTGATGTCGAGGAATGATTGTAAATTTGTATGGGAGTTGCTAATCACGTGAGATACAGATTTTGAAATGAACAGATGATGAAGGTAATAATGATAATGATTAAGGAATTGTTTGTACAAACGGATTGAAAGAAACTTGTTTGTACGTATGTTATATACTTAAGCCTACTTATTTATAATTAGTCACTTACAAAAAGAAGCGTCCAACTCCTTGTAACTGAGAATTTATAAATTCATAGTTCAGGGATTTATAATTTCCTTATTCAAATGAAGAAGCATTCTAATTCATTTCAATAAGATGATCATAAATCGTCTTACCTAAGCATAAAAACATGATATGGTAATGTGTAGAAAATGATATGATCATGAATGGTTAGATAATATTGAGATGTTGATTGTACTGACGCCCATATAATCGAGGATGAAAATTTATGTTGCAAAGGTATGAGGAGAGTATTTAGAGTTTGAGTATGATAGAATCGACAAATAATGTCGAGTTTTGATACCACCAGATAACAAGATGTAACGGAATTATCTCTTTATTATTTCATAGATAACTTTACATACGAACTTTACATATGAAAAAGAGTTGATACTTATGTTACATGTCTCGAGATTTAGTTGAGAGATAGAGTGATGTTGGAAAATAGATGTTCTTAGCTCCTACAGTTTCTAGTCTGATGGCCTACTTTGTAGCAATTCTGACACTTAACAGTGCACGGTCCTGTGTGATGTAGAGTACACTTCCTACAAAGGGGATGAGGTCCATTATATCCACGGTTTCCATTAGCCTTAAAGATTTCCTGCCTTCCATTTTGCTGCTGATGGTGATAATTGTTGCGGTTGTTATTGTTACGGTTATTTGGGTAGTTATTTTTGTTAATGTGATTGTTGGAGTGGTTATTGTTGTTGCGATCATTGGGGTAGTTGTCTTTGTCACGATTATTGGAATAGTTGTTGTTATTGGTGGTGTTCCTTCTATCATCAAACTTTCGTTTGTGATCATTGGTTTCTTGCACAGAATTACGCTTTATTATTTGGTCCATTAGCCTGTGAGCTATGTTGGTGGCTTCTTCCAGAGTCTGAGGTTTTGAAGCAGTAACGTTTCCTTCAATACTTTGCGGCAGTCCCCCGATGAAAGCTTCCATAAGTTTCTCAGAATTTGGCACCATGTTTGGACATAAGAATGCTAATTCTTGGAATCTTCTAATATAAGTCTTGAGATCACTTCCATTTACAGTTAGACCATAAAATTCATCTTCCATTTTCTTGATCTCAGTTCGAGGACAGTACTTGTTCGTCAGAAGCCTTTTTAACTCAGTCCAGGTGATTTGATTAGCTTGCTCTATTCCCATAGGCTGGGCATGTGCATTCCACCAGGACAAGGCATCATCAGTTAAAGTACCAGTAGCAAATGTTACTTTATTTTCCTCAGCACATCTGCTTCGTGAGAATACTGATTCAGTTCGTTCAAACCAGCGAATAAGGCCTACTGCTCCTTCCGTACCATTAAAGCAGAAAGGTTGACAGCTGATAAACTCTTTGTAGTTTCCCGTTTTTACTGCAGGAGTTCCAGTAAGATTGTTGGGATTACTAGCACTTGCTATGGCAGCAGTCTGTGCTTCCACGGCTGTAGTAAGATTAGCAATCAGTTGCCGGATGGCATCTAAAGTTATGGCTGGTGTTTCGGATGTTGACGTCCTTTTGGGAGGCATTCTATCAACATAAGAGAACATGTAGTAAGAATGACATCACAAGTTTAGAAAGGTAATACTTTAAAGAAAATGTGATGCTTAATATGCTTAAGGAGTAATGAATTTTAAGCACTTATGGTATAATTTATAATGATGAAGACGAAAATAATGATTAAATGATGGAGATGATGATGAAAGAGAGATAAGTTGGAAACAATAAGGTACGAAACGGGATTGCCTTTATAAATAACTTGCCTTTTTACTGTACATAGTCAAAATTTGACAAGCGTTTTTATTTATACCACACATCCCATGGCTAGGATAAAGCTATAACTATTCTAAGAGTTTGTTGATTCTGAGCTGGTAGATGACATCCTAAAGATCTTCCTGATTTGTTTGGTGATGAGCTTGGATTTTCTCAATGATTTGTTCAAGATTGGAAATTCTGTAATGAGCAAAGGCAATCTTATTCTTTTGCCCTAACCGCTTCTTTTGAAGTCTGATGATCTGAGTGCGGATTCTCCTAAGTTTGGTCTTTAGTTCGTTACCATTAGTACGTTTTTCTTCCATTCTCTCAATGTGGTAAAAAGAGAGTTCTTCTAAGTAATTTAAAATACATTCGACTTGTTCCTCGTGATATTTTAGATGCATCTTAATTGAGCATTTTCCTATATCAAATACCTGAGGTGAGGTAGGAGTATAAACTGAGGAGGATGGTGATAGCAAATCACAGGTTTGATTCCGGGATGAATTAGATAACGTAGTTGAGGAAGATGATGGGGAATGGATTTGCTTTTTAGGTGGTAATAGTTCTTCAGGAACAAAGAAATATAGAGGATCAAATAGTAATGATGGTGGTAATACCGGAGATGGAGTCAAAATAGCTGGTGGAGTAATAGGATTTGGTGATGAAATAGGTAATTCCTTAGCATAAAATGCTTGTACGTCCTTCAAATAAGGATTATTGTAGAAAGGTGAGAATACTGGTTGGATCATATTAGAGTTTTCCGAAGAGTTAAAAGAACTGCTTTCTGATGAAGCTGGGAAGTAATCTGATGAGACGGAGTATAGTTAAGAATATTTATAGAGGAAAATGCAATCCTCAAGATCGGGAGTAGAGCGGTTGGGAGAAGACATCGTTCTAATAACAACCCAATTTGTAAATAACACATGTTATTTATGTAATAGTATAATAGATATGTATCTTTACATACTTGTTCCGGAATGGAGTGGCAGAGATATTAGCGGCACGGAAAGGAATTATTGGATGGAAAAAAGAAAAGTAGTTTATAGTTAAGGTTTTTTAACCTTGTTCTCTATAGCGTTGGCTCTTGATACCAAATCATACACCCCCATTTTTTACAGTATTAGCTGTGAATGATAACGGTTTTTCCATCTTCATGTCCTCGCCACTCCGTGCCATTAGTTACCTGAGATAAAACATGCTAAAAAGTCAACACAAAGGTTGAGTGAAATCCATAGGTTTAAGTAATATAATTTGAATGCAAATGCGATATTTGGGTTACGTTGATATACACCCAGTATTGAAAACATATTTATTATTGAGGGGGCAAAGTGATGCCGCTTTTTCTTGTCTATATTGCCGCTTTGTTTTTTTACTTTGAGATATGGGGGCAGATATAAAATATTACAAAAAAACCCTAAAAAATTATTTTTTTAAAAAGAATTTGACAGGTTTGTGGGGGAAACTGCCCATACTGCCCCCCCTTTGGTACCGCCACTGGGTATGGTGATACGTTATAGCCCCTACGGGTACCTTTGCCAAAATACCCGCGTGATTTCTAATGATGTGTGATTGGTTACACGTAACTGGGTACACCAACGGGGAGTCCAGCCCAAATAGATCTATTCACATCATTCGCACTTACTACGGAGAGTAATTAATGGTTCATGATTATGGGGACTTAAAGGCAAAGCAGTTACTTAGGCAATAGTAAATTGAAATAGCATACAGAAATAATTGCATTCATGTTTATAGCATGTATCCCCCTTGCGGGTTTATAAAAAGATTGAAATGCGAGGCTATGAACTCACCTGAACAGTTATAGGGAAATTGATAGCAATGTATATGAAATGAATAGTAACGGCTTCAACACGGGCAACCTGGGGTAATATATGTCAAGTCTTAGTTTGATTGAATATATAAGTTTTTGGATATCGATGTTGGTTTTGATATAAAAATTATCATAACACCGTTCGGGCCATCATAATTTAGAAGTCATTCAGTAAACGTTTGTGGAGCTAGGGCACTTTAAATCGTAAACCCAACAACTCAGACAGAACGTAATACCAAGATGAAACTTCTTAATATGAAGCTCCCCTAGAATTGGGTAGATTAGGGTTCTAGACATGATTTTTGAAAGCACATTGATGATGAATGATAAAAGGATTAAAACCTAAGCAGTTTAAGCATTTTATTCCATATCTGGAAAATGTTTAAGCACGAGGAGCGTTAATTAAAGTTATGTCTGGTAATGTTTTGAATATGATTTTACACTTTTTCAAAATGTTACATTTTAGACCCTAGGGTTTGGAAAATTGCAAGTAGACCCCTAGGGTTTGCATTTTTACGACTTTGGTCCTTCAACTTTTATTGATATACTAAGTAAACCTTATACTTTATAAAGTGACATAATAGATCCCTATAGTTATAACTTTGATAAAATAACATTTTTAGTCCTTTTAGTTATAAGTTTCTGAAATTTATGATATATACCCCTTGCATGGATATTAATTACAAAACATTCCAAATAGCCATGCAAGCATATAATTTTAACATTCAATAGTCATTTATAAGTTATAATAAACTAAAATATGAAGGTTTAACACAACATAAGTTTAATTTAACGATTTGTTAAGTTAAAAGGTAAAATGGGTCAAATTAGGGTTTCAAAATGAAAACGCGCGGGTTTTAAGGTCAAATTCTCTTATGACTTATCAAAGTCACACGTTATTTTAAAAAACGAGATTTATAATAGCTTATTAGGAATGATTATAACAAAAGTTTATAGGTTTAGCCCATAGTTTAAGTAAAAACATGAAATTAGGGTTTCGGGTGTACGGTTTTGGATCAAAAAGGCATAACACTTAGGTTTTAGAGTTCAAAGCTTTATATTATGATTTTATCAAGATCATATGAACATTATAACGTTACAATGAGCATAATAAAATCTAAAGAACATGGATCAAGCATATATCTTGGAAATGTCAGAAATCGGGACTTTCTCGCTTCGTACGTGTAGAGTAACGCCCTCGGGCTTCGTTTCTTGCTTTCTTTTTTCTTCCTTTCTGTACTAGAGACATCCTTAAGAATCAATAAGATTCATAATGAGCAAGGAGTTGCTAACTTATGAAAGGGTTCTAGAGGAGGAAGTAGGGATAGAAGAAGAATGAACACACTAAGCCCTATTTATACCCATTTGAAGATCGCAAGGAGCAAGCAAGGGTTATAGATCTGTCATGACAATAGAGGGTCCTAGATTAAGATGTGTAGAATGCAAGAAATCAATAGATGAAGGTCTATGAATGTGCATTGATGAGGTGTTTTGGGTAGAGGTTATGCCGCGAGCTGAAGTAGGCAAGAACAATGCCATGTGCTGTTCATTCAAATTTGACAAAGAAAAGTCAAAGAGCTTAGTAAGCGATCCTATGATTCAGAAGAGGTTCACCATTGGATATTTAGGACTTGGATAACAATTTAGAGGGGTCAAAATGGTCATAAGAAGTAAAACCGGTCATTTTTGGGTTCAACGGAGGTTTTCTTCAAAATGTTTTAACAAGGTACATTGTGTTTAAAATGAATAAGAATGATGAAATGGTTGTATTACGCTCTGGGATTAAAGTAATTAGCAAAGATGTAGCAATATCTTTGGGTTAAAACGGATTAGAATGAAAGAAATGGGAGTACGGGTTCAACAGGGCCAATTATGGTTTTCTTGACTTTCTGGCTTATATTTTGCATACTCTGATATGAATGATGGAATACAAATCTAGGTCTTATATAAAAGTATTATTAATGAATTTTGGTCGGATGGTTTTCAAAGTTAAAATGGTTTGAAATTGAGAAAACAGGTCAAAGTTACAATTAGGGCATAATTAGGGTTTTCTGGAATATCGAAAGGTTTTCTAGGCTTTGATTTCTTGTACATTACATTGCCAAGTTAATGATAGATAATGATTTTTAAACTCATTTTATTAGTTTATAAATGGCCCTTGTTGGTTATTTGGGATAAGAATGGGTTTAAACAAAGTAAACGGGTTGAATCGAACCATTAGGTATATTTAGGTGTTTCTAGGATATGTTTTATGTACAAGTAAGTAAAATGATGAAGTAATGATGAAATTCTAATTTAATAGGATTGATATGATTGGTAAGATAAAGTTTTTACAACTCCAATTGAGAGTTGGTTTGTTTACAATGGATAAAAGCACAAGAAACGGTTCGTAGGCTTAGAAACTAGCTCTGTTTTAGGGTTTAGGGTTTTTGAATTAGGGATTTTTGAGTGCACAACAGATGTATGAAAGCTTAGAATAAGAATATTTTAGGGTTAACATCTTGTAAAAATGATTATAGTAGCTTGTTTTCACAAGTGGATAGTGAAATAGATGAGAAAAAAAACGAGGAAAAAGGCTATTTTATGGATTTGGAGCTTAATGACTTATACATGAGCTTTTTAAGGACTGTACTTTGCATAAAGAATTATATATTACAATTGAGATGTCATTATTACCTGTACATATGCTTTAGCAGCTTGTACATTCACTTTAGGAGTTAAAACCCTTCCATGAGGTTAGGGTTAGGGCATCCGATAATGGTATTACAAAGCCATTTTTGATATGATGTGTTTAATTGATACTCATAAGATAATGTACCGTTGTATAACGATATTGTGATATGACTTGATATGTTATGAAGTTTGCTTGACATATATATGACAAGATTGCCATATGGTTAGGTTGTTCTGAGTCCGTTAACTTGAGTTATGCAGGATATATTGGCATAACGAGATAAATGGCAGAGTAATGTAATGTATAAGCGAAAATTTCCCTGAAACAGGTGAGTTCAATATATAACTGATAGATGTACATCAACGAACTTAATAGATGGATATTTACATTTATGAAATTGTGGTTGTTATAGTCTCCACCCCTTACCAAAGTCCCTCCGCCGAGATTTAATTGGAACATGAAGTTGATGATATGAAATATTAAAGATGATGATATTTGGTATGAAATTCGTCTTCGCGTTTATTTCCCAATGTAAAACTCAGGATCCTCTTTTAGAGTTTCATCGTACTTTGATTATGGGAATACGACTTCGCTTAAGTTGCTTGATCTCACGGTCCGTAACTTCTACTGGTTCTTCTACAAAGTTGAGCTTGTCGTCGAGTTGAAGTTCTTTTATGGGAATAACGAGAGATTCGTCGGATAAACATTTCTTGAGATTAGAAATGTGGAAAGTATTGTGGATACGACTAAGCTCTTCAGGAAGTTCTAGTTTGTATGCTACTGGGCCAATTCGTTCAAGAATTTTGAATGGTCCAATGTATCGTGGATTAAGCTTTCCTCGTTTTCCGAATCGAAAGATACCCTTGCGAGGTGATACTTTCAACATAACACGATCGTCAACTTGAAATTCTAAAGGCTTTCGCCTTACATTGGCGTAACTTCTTTGTCTATCTCTTGCAGCTTGCAAGCGTTGACGAATTTGTACGATCTTTTCAGTGGTTTCTTGAATTATTTCTGGTCCTGTAAGTTGAGAATCTCCAACTTCAGCCCAGCAAACAGGTTGAAGATGATGAAGGAAAAGAGAGGAGGAAAAAAGGATTATCTACGACTTTCGTCCATAAAGTGCTTCGAACGGTGCTGCCTTGATACTGGCATGATAACTGTTATTGTACGAAAATTCTACCAATGGTAAATGTTTATCCCATCCTTTCCAAAACTTACACAAGCTCGTAGCATGTCTTCGAGTGTTATTGAGATGGTTCTTATCACCTTTGTATATCGGTTTCAAAGGTGATATTGGTACTCATGTCTAATTGAGTACCTAAAGCATTTTGTAGTGATTGCCAGAATCTGGATGTGAAATGGCTGTCACGATCCGAGATGATAGAGATTGGCACGCCATGTCGAGAGACTATTTCTTTGATGTATAACCTTGTAAGAGTTTCCATACTATCAGTCGCTCGAATGGGTATGAAATGAGATGATTTGGTAAGACGATCGACAATGACCCAGATGGTATCATGTCCGGTTGAGGTTTTGGGTAGCTTTGTGACAAAATGTCATTGTTAATCTTTCCCATGTTTCCACATAGGAATATTCTGTTGTGACAATAAGCCGGATGGTTTTAACATTCTGACTTTAAACTCTAAACATGTCCAAACGCTTGCTAACATATCCTGCGATGATTTGCCTCAGGTAGGGCCCACCAATAGAGTCTCTTTTTAATTAAGTCGTGGGTACTCCTTATCAGAAACCCAGTTGAATAGAAATATTGGATTATGAGACTCATGCATGATTAAGTCTCTTAAACCGCCAAAAAGGGGTAACCAGCTTCGATTTTTGATACAGCGAGTTTCATCAGGACGAATTTCAAATGATTTGTCCATTCCCTCGATAAGGTTCTCGTTTTTTGAAATTTTCTTCTTTGAGGGGCTGACATTTTGGCTTCGAGATTTGAAATGGGAATATTGGATGAACGTTAAGATTAATGCTCGAACTCAAGTGGTTTTGATTCGTTCTTTCGACTTAAGGCATCCGCTACAAAAACATTTTGCCTTTTCAGGATGATAACCAAATTTCACAATCATAATCTGCGAGTAGTTCTAAACCAACGGTGTGCGCCTCATATTAAATTCGTTTTGACGAAGAATATGTAGAAGCTCTTGTGATACAGTGAAAACAATACACTATTGTACCGTATAGTAGTGGTTTTTCCCCACTCCAGATTTTTAAGAGCGAATATTACTGCTCCTAATTCGAGATCGTGAGTAGTATAGTTTTCTTCATGAGTTTTGAGTAGTGTCGAGATTTCAAAAGGCAATGACTTTTTCACCTCGATGCTTTGTAACTAGCTCCAAACCCTTGAAGAGATGCATACATATTAAACGACAAAATTATCGTTTTCTTGCTGTAATGCTAAGATTGGTGCTTCACAAGTTTTTGTTTAAGGAGTTTGTTAAAAGCTGATTCTTATTCTTCGCCCCAGATATAGCTCTTGTTCTTCTGGGTTAATTTAGTCAAAGGCTTTGCAATCTTTGAAAAACCTTCGATAAATCTTCGATAATAGCCGGCGAGTCCTAAGAATTGACCACTTCCTGTGGTGTAGCGGGGGATGTCCAATCTTAACGCTTCGATTTGCAGGGTCAACATAAGTCCTTTGATTATTGATGAGGTGACCAAGAATTGTACGAAATGTATCCCAGAAATCACCATTTAAGAATTTGGCATACAAATTCTCTTTTCCTGAATAATTCTAAGATACTTCTGAGATGAACTTGCATGTTCTTCTTTGTTGCGAGAATAGATAAGAATATCATCGATGAACACAATTACAAACTTATCCAGATAAGGTTTACAAACACGATTCATGAGATCCATTGAATACCAGCAGGTGCATTTGTTAACCCAAATGACAAGCCCGAAATTCATAGTTCCGTATCTCGTTCTGAAAAGCAGTCCTTAGAATATCTTAATCCTTTACTCCCACAGTCTATGATAACCTGATCTTAGTCGATTTTTGAGTAAACGCATGAACCTTGACGATGATCGAAATAATCATCGCGATCCTGGGTAAAGGGTAACGATTCTTTAAATGTAAGTTTATTCACCTCGCGGAATCGATACACATCTAAAAGATTCCGTCTTTCTTATATTAACAAATAAGGACAGAGCCCCCAATGCGATGGCACTTGTCGAAAATGAAACCTCGGTCGGTTAGTTCTTGAAGTTGATTAGACAACTCCTGCATTTCTGAAGGAGCTAATCTATAAGGTGTTCGAGCTATAGGTGCTGCTCCGGGGATTAAGTCGATTTGGAATTCTACTTGGCGAATGGGAGGGATACCAGGTAGATCTTCAGGAAAGACGTCTGGAAATTCTTTGACTACGGAAATGTCTTCAAGTCTCTTCTCGTCTGCTTTCTTCTCCATAACTTGGATCATAAAAACTTGACAACCTCAGGATATATACTTTTCGGTTTTTATATAGGATATGAGATTTAGTCGAGTTTTACTTTGATCACCTCGAATGATCAGAGTTTCACCGTCGATAGGAATGTGAACAACTTTCTCGTACACAAGAGAAATTTGGCATGATATTTGGATAACCAATCCATACCAATGACTACGTCGAAACTACCAAGTTTAATTGGGCATTAAGATCGATTTCAAAAGGTTGATTTAGCAAAGTTAGAGTGCAATCTTTAGTAATAGTGTTTGTGCTTACTAAGTTTCCGTCAGCCATTTCGATATTATAAAAGGTATCTACTGTAATAGACTGAATATTTAGCATAGGGGCAAGTGATAAGGATATAAAACTTCTAATCAATCTTCGGAATCAAATAATAACCTGACTATATGCTGAATTTTTAGGAGAAAACATACCCGTAACAACGTTTGGGTCTTGTTGGGCATTCTTATCTCTTATCAAATGGCTCTCCTTTGGGCATTAATGTTGGTCTTTGGCACTGAATTGTGTACTGTCCTTATCACACCATAGGCATGGCAAACACTGTCAACTTGGTAGTTTGAATACTTCCGGTGTTTTTGGCTTCTTGCTTTGGCAGTTCTTGGCTTAGATGGCCCATCTGTTGCAATTATTTACAACCTACCAGTACAGGGTCCGGTGTGATGGTAATTGCACCTTTTACACAGAGGGACATCTCCGACATACCTACCGTTTTCCGATGAAGTAATAGCATAGGCTCTACCAACTTCTTGTCTTCGGTTCTGTTGTCGACAATTATTGTAACGATTATTGGTGTTGCGGTAGTTGTTGTTGCTGCGGGAGCTGTTGCTGAAAGTTCTTCTGTCGTCAAACTTTCTTTTGTTGTCACTTGATACTTGCATTGGAGCATGCTTAGTTACTTGATCCATAGCCTTGGGCCTATTGTTAATGGCCTCCTCCAAAGTTTGAGTTTTAGAGGCAGTAACATATTCCTGAATGCATCGAGGTAGACCTCATAAGATTCTAAGAGTTTTATCGTTGTTTGGCACCAGATTGACCATAGAGAACCGTTTAATTCCTGTAATCTCTAAACATAAGGTTTAAGAATCATTTCCCTTTACAATCAGAATTGTAACGTTCTTTCTTCCATCTTCCGGATCTCAGTCCGAGGACATACTTGTTCGTCAGAAGCTTTTTTAATCAAGTCCGCAGGTGAATTTGATTGGCTTGCTCTATTCCCAAAAGGCTGGCATATGCATTCCACCAGACAAGGGCATCATCAGATTTGAAAGTACCATAGCAAACGTTACTTTGTTTCTTTGGCACATCTGCTTACGAGAGAATAACTGATCTTAGTTCGTTCAAACCACGAATAAGAACCTACTCTGGCTGCCTCGTACCATTAAGGTAGAAAGGTTGACAGCTGATAAACTCTTTGTAGTTTCCCATTTTCACTGCAGGAGTTCCAGTAGGACCGGTGTTCCTGTTGGGATTACTAGCACTTGCCATTTGTCGCCGCTATCAACGTCCCCCCCCCGCTTCTAGAGCCGAGGTGACTCTATCAGCTACTAACTTTCTAATGGCATCTGAGTCATAGGCTGGTGCCTATCCGTGTTGATGCTCTTTTTGGAGGCATTCTATCAACAAAAGATAACACGTAATAAGAATGATAGGAGTAATGCTCAAAATTTTTAAAGAGAAATACTCAGTTTTAAACTTTAAGCATATTTAACAATAAAGATATTGAAGCTTTGGATATAGGTTCGGGCTAATGAAAATATAAAGATTCGTTATGATAATGAATGATGGATAAGGAATGAATGAATAAATGAAGGTGATGGTGATTGCATTTCTGGGGCAATAAAGCAGGAAAAACAACAAGGTATGAAACAGGATTGCCTTTATATTAGAACAACTTGCCTTTTTTAACTGTACATATCAAGATATGACACGTGGTTTTTTATTTTATACCAACACATCCCGTGGCTAGGTTAATACAAAGACTGAAATTTAAACTATAAACTATAAACTAGATGATCACCTGATTGCGGTTCTGAGTTCGATGGATAGAGTTCATAGTTTTTTTTCTATATCTTCTTGGTGACGGAGTTTCCATATATTGAATACTTCTGTCTTGCCAATTCTAAATACGATTCTGTAACGAGCTAAGGAGATCTTATGGTTGGATCCTATTTGCTTTCTCCGGAGTTTAGTGATCTGAGTATGAGCTTGTTGGAGTTCTGCTGCTAAGGCGTCAAAATCACGTTGGATGATTATTGTTCCTTTACCAAGACCTTCTATGCCATTTTCAATTTGTTCAAAACGTTCAGGAGGGATTTCTTCTAGATAACCTTGGATACCCTGAATTTGCTTCTTCGGAATGTTTATACTGATTTCCGGGAAAGTTTCACACCATCTTGAGAGCTTGAGGTTGGAATGGGTAGAATACACAACCTGTCATTGTGAAAGGAGTCCTTCTGGGAGAAAAATTATTGATGTTTAGGTGGAATGATAATTGAGATGGATTGGTGACTTTTGTCAGTATAGAAAAGCCGTGTAATGCTTTCATGGTAAGATCATCGGGAAATAAAGAAAGGGTCGGTGAAGTTAGTGGGAAAATTCCAAATGAATTGGAAGTACTGGAGTAAGTTTTCCCTAGAGAGGTCGGGACATAATCCGGTGAAGCCAGAGGAACATAGTTTGGGAAATTAGAAGAAAAGACATCCTCCAAATTAGAAATAGGATGATCGGGGGAAGACATCGTTCTGTTAATAACCCAGCAGTAAATAACATAAGTTATTTATTTAGTAATATAATAAGTTAAGTAACCTTACATATCATTCAGGAAAAAATTTAACTTTTAAAGCCGGTACGGAGGACTTTCTTTGAGATGAAAAAGAAAAGTAGTTATAGTTAAGGTTTTAAGCCTTGTCCTCAATTACGATAGGCCTGATACCAAATCGGTAACACCCCATTTTTTACATATAGACGGAAGCTAATAGGGGTAATTACTTTCAAGGGTACAACAATCAAAATCATAGAAAAAACGAATCAAAAGAAGTCATTTTTGAAAAATAAGTTTATTAATCATTATTTCTTTAGAGTTTTTACAAACGAGAGGTTTCCAGAACTAAAATAAACAACATTGAATGCTAACGGTGATTGATTTCCATCTTCGTTTCCTCAATCACACTGTGCCATTATTTACCTAAGATAAAACCTGCTAAAAAGTCAACAACAAAAGTATTGAGTGAAATCCATAGGTTAAGTAATATAATTTGAATGCAAATGCGATATTTTG
Organism: Tanacetum coccineum; assembly: GCA_026074375.1. NCBI lineage: Eukaryota > Viridiplantae > Streptophyta > Magnoliopsida > Asterales > Asteraceae > Tanacetum > Tanacetum coccineum. Next base: position 85,594 of record BQNB010006269.1, read on the forward strand.
GCTTAACATTGAAATACACCCAGTATTGAAAATAATTTAGTAATTGCCATTAGCTCCATGAATCCGATGCATTAGGTTATAATGGATAATATTTCCCCTTCGGGCACTTTGCCAAAAAAAAAAAAAAAAAATAACCGCGTGAATTATAATGATGTGCAATTGGTTACACGTAACTGGGTACACCAACGGGGAGTCCAGCCCAAATAGATCTATTCACATCATTCACGCTTACTACGGAGAGTAATTAACGGTTCATGATTATGGGGACTTAAAGGCAAAGCAGTTACTTAGGCAATAGTAAATTGAAATAGCATGTAGAAATAATTGCATTCATGTTTATAGCATGTATCCCCCTCGCGGGTTTATAAAAAGATTGAAATGCGAGGCTATGAACTCACCTGAACAGTTATAGGGAAATTGATAGCTAATGTATAAGGAATGAAAGTAACGGCTTCAACACGGCAATCACAGACAACCTGGGTTTAATATAGGGAAAGTCTTAGTTTGATTGTATATATAAGTGTTTCGGGATATCGATTTTGGTTTTTGATAAAAAAAATTATCAAGTACACCGTTTGGGCCATCATAGTTTAGAAGTCATTTAGTAAACGTTTGTGGAGCTAGGGCACTTTAAATCGTAAACCCAACAACTCAGACAGAACGTAGTACCAAGATGAAACTTCTTAATATGAAGCTCCCTATGTATGTGGTATGAATAGGTCCGAGACATGAATTTTTGAATACCACCATAAGAAGATGAATGATATAAGGATTAGAACATAAGCAGTTTTAAGCATTTTATTCAATATCTGGAAATGTTAAGCACGAGGAGCGTTAATTAAAGTTATGTCTGGTAATGTTTTGAATATGATTTTACACTTTTTCAAAATATTACATTGAGACCCCTGGGTATGGAATTTGCAAGTAGACCCCTAGGGTTTTGCATTTTTTACGACTTTGTCCTTCAACTTTTATTGATATACTAAGTAACCTATACTTTATAAAGTGGACATAATATGAGTCCCAATAGTTATAAACTTTGATAAAATAAACATTTTTAGTCCTTTTAGTTATAAGTTTCTGAAATTTATGATATATACCCCTTGCATGGATTATAATTACAAAACATGTCCAAATTGCCATGCAAGCTTAATTTAACATTTCAATAGTCATTTATAAGTTATAATAAACTAAAATATGAAGGTTTAACACAACATAAGTTTAATTTAACGATTTGTTAAGTTAAAAGGTAAAATGGGTCAAATTAGGGTTTCAAAATGAAAACGCGCGGGTTTTAAGGTCAAATTTTCTTATGACTTATCAAAGCACTTATTTTAACATTATAATAGCTTATTAGGATTGATTATAACAAAAGTTTACAAGTTTAACCCATAGTTTAAGTAAAAACATGAAATTAGGGTTTTGGGTGTACGGTTTTGGATCAAAAAGGCATAACACTTAGGTTTTTGAGTTCAAAGCTTTATATTATGATTTTAGCAAGACATAGAAAAAAATTATACTTACTGGACAAATCTAAGCTTATAGAACCTTGGGTTTGAGCTTATACTTGAAAAACAGGTCAGAATCGGGACTTTCGGCTTCGTCACGGTTTTTTTTTTTTTAGAGGTGAAACGACTCTCAGAGCTTCGTTTCTTGCTTTCTTTGCTTCCTCTTTATGTACTTGAGACTTTCTAAGATCTAAATAAATTCAAATGAGGCAAGGAGTAGCTACTAATAAGGGTTTATCAAAGGAGGAAGTGGGGGATGAAAGAAGAATGAACACACTATGCCCACCCTTATTTATACCCATTTGAAGTACAAGGAGTTAAGCAAGGGGTTATGATATGGTAAATTGACAAGAACATATAAGGTCTAGGTTATGATGTGTAGAAGCTATGAAATCAATGGTGAAGGTCTATGAAGTAGCTTTGATGAGGTTGTTTGGGGTTGGGGTATGCCGCGGCTGAAGTAGGCAAGAACAAGGCCATGTGCTTTTCAAATTTGACCAAGGATAAGTCAAAGTTGCTTAGTAAGCTGATACTATGATTCTAGAAGAGGATTCACTTTGGTTATTATGGACTTGGTAGCAATTAGAGGGGTCAAAATGGTCCATAGTAAGTAAACCGGGTCTATTAAGGGTTCGACGAGGTTCTTCATAATGTTTAACAAGGTACATAGTGTAATAAATGATAGGGAATGATGAAAATAGGTTTGTTTAAAGGTCTGGGATTAAAGTAATTAGCAAAGATTAGCAATTTGTTTGGGTTAAAACGGATTAGAATTGAAGAAATGGGAGTACGGGTTCAACTAGGGCTTATTTAGGGTTTTCTTGACTTTCTTGGCTTATATTTTGCATACTCTTGATTAGGAATGATGAATAACAAACCCTAGGGCTTCGATAGAAGTATTATAAATGATATTTTGGTGTCGTTGGTTTAAGTTTAAATGGTTTGAAATTGAGAAAACGGTCAAAGTTACAATTTAGGGCCATAATTAGGGTTTTTCTGGATTCGTTAAGGTTACTAGGCTTTGAATTTCTATGTACATTGCCAAGTAATGATAGATAATGATTTATAAACTCATTTTATGAGTTTATAATGGCCCTTGGTTGGTTTATTTAGTATTAGATGGTTTAAAACCAAATAAAACGGGTTGAATGAACAATTAGAATATTTAAGTCGGTTTTCTTCTTAGATATGTTTTTAACGTACAAGTGAAGTAAAATGATGAATAATGATGAAAAAATAATTTAAAAGGATATGATAATGAAATTGTACACATAAGTTTTTACAACTCATTGTGAGTTGGTTTGGGTTTACCATGGATAAAAGCCCAAGAAAACAGTCATGGCTTAGAAATCTAGCTCCGGTATTAGGGTTTTAGGGTTTTGAAATTAGGGTTTTGAGTGCAAAAAGATTATAACGCCTTTATGAATAGAATATTTAAGGTACATCTGTAAAATGAGTATAGAAGCTTGTTCAAAAGTGATTAGTGAAGAGATGAAATAAAAATGTGAGGTAAATAGGACTATTTATGGATGAGCTTCTAATAACTTATACATTGGAGCTTTTCATCTTGCACTTTGATTTTAAAAGATTATATATTCAATTGAATTTTATATACCTGTAGCATATGCTTTAGCAGCTTGTACATTCAATTTAGGAGTTAACCCTTCTGTGAGGTTAGGGTTTAGGGCATCCGATAATGGTTTAAAGCCCATTTTTAATATGATGGTAGTAATTGATACCTCATATGAGTAATGTACCTTGTAATAATGATATTGTGAATATATGACTTGATATGTTATGATGTTTTGCTTGACCTATAAGATGATAGGATTTATCCATATGTTAGGTTTGTCTAGAGTCCGTTAAACCTTGAGATATACAGGTTTATATTGCATATTGAGAATTGGCAAAGTAATGTAATGTAATTAAAGTGAAATTTTTTCCTAGAAAAAAGTGAGTTCATATATAACTGATAAGATTGTACAGTCATCTAACTTAATAGATGGATATTAACATTATGAAATTGTGGGTTTATACATCATCCATCTTCATCATCATTGAATACATTCACATTTGGGATGTGAGTCATCGCTTGCGGTATCAAAGATTTGATTATCGAGCACATTATCTGGAGACCCTAATGGGTTGTCAAGTGGCATCATTCTCTCCTATAATATAATTATATTGATACTTATAGGATATATACTAATATAATAACTTTGTGGGTGCGCTATGACGATTGTGAACTAATTATTTCTTTCTCTCGACAATTATAATCATCCATGTATAGTTCCGAAAAATGTAATTAAGAGGAAAATCAATTTGCAAAACTTTGTGAGGAAACAACAAACTTCTTACAAGACACTAGCTATTTTAGAAGAGTTTCTTGCATCACATCTTTCATTTTAGGAAATAAGGTTGTTTTATTAGATTTGTTCTATCTTGTATTTTGTTTTTTATGTAATGCAAGAGTAACTCTTAGAAGCACTGTTATAGACACAAGTTTAGTAAGAAGGATATGTCGTCAAACCTAGAATTTTTTTAGTAAAAGTGCAACTTTCACCTTCTTCTTCTTTCCAATCTCCTTTGCTTAAGATCTTGAATTATTTATGTGTGTGTATATTAAATCTTTGATGTTCAACTTAATCATGATTATGTTGATCAAGTTTGTTGGTTAAGCATATTATATATTGGATATTAGATCTATTTTATGACACAAGTACACTTAATATTCTTGATTGGAGGTTGTGCTTAGTTGATATTTAGTTGAGATTGGATGATTAAGTTACACACATCTAGTTCCTACAATTATCAATACATGCACTAATATTTATCTAGCCATGCATGACACTTCCATTGTAGTTGATTGTGTAGAGATCCTAATCACCCAATTGTTTTTAGAAATGCTAACCCTTTTTTTATTATTTGTTATGTTTACAAAGAATATATTTAAGATTCTCCGGATGAGTGGTTGATGTGCGTTGTATGTAGGTAATCTTTAATTTTTTCAAGTTTTAATATTTATATTTTTTTGCCAACTTTTACCTAACACAACACATAAGAGCGTGAGAAATGTTACATACTTCATTCTATCAATATTTTGATTAACTAAACTAAGTTAATTTAAATTATGTTAATTCTATTCTATGTCAAACCTATGCTAATCCTAATTCTAAACGGATAAAGGGGTGGGTTCAGTCTAAGAAAGACTGGCAACAGGTTTTATGGTAACTTAGATCAATTTAAAACACAATAACGCACACAAGCAGATAGACAAAAGAGAGAAAAGTGATCTAGCCAAATATAAGAAAACTATATTAACCATGATTAATCCAATTAAAATGTTTGTTTGTTTATTTAGTGCAATGAGTGCTTATCTCGAGGCGGCATATCATTCCAAGATTTAGGCGGTACTTCTTCATAAAACCTAGACACATGGAATTCTGTCACAATTAAACGTATCCACACAAAGTATCCTATTTGCTGATTATAATCTATCTTAAGAGATTAATAATGATGATCTTATTAAACCCTAGCTCATGGAGAACTTTACCCACATTAAACAGCTTAATGGCCAACTTATATTCTATTAGTCCACACTATCCAAAGACTTTACCAAGAATCAGTACGTTATTTGTTAACTGAGGTCACCCTACTAGTCTAAACTTGTTTACATAAACCAATGGTAAAGATAGGGCATTAATTGTGATCCTATTATTCTAGATATATAAATCACTATATGGAGAGCATCCCAACACTATCTAACTTTGGTCTAATGCACTAGATCCAGTTGAATGATAGGTCGCATATAAAAGCACGTAAACAAGTATGAATTAATAAACATAAACAAGCAATCAACGATAAATTAAGCAACAAGTCGTATAAACAGACAATACAATTTAAAATCTCATAACCATGGCTAAATACCCAAGGGTATAGCCCTTAATCTTGTTAATCAATAGAAGAATAATAAATCAACCAAGGTAAACTAACCGAGTTAAACAAATGATACCAAAAATCAAACGATTACTAGAGTATAGGATATTACAAGGTGTTTCCTATGGAATTAGTAGCTTTGCTTAACCTCATCTGCTCTTCTGAAAATCAACTTTTGTAGTTAATGTATCAAAAAAATGATCAAGCACACCTAAAACTCGTTTTTAGGTTTTCTATTTATAGTGTCTGGAATTTGGTCAATACGCCATATTGGTTAAAGTCAATACGGCGTATTGGAAGTTTTTTGGAGTAAGGACCACGCTCAATATCTTCAAGAATCTTCAATTACCATATCTTGGATAACGGTAATATGAAGTCTTCTGGATACGCTATAGGGTCTATCCGTGGATTCTTGAGAGTTGGCCGCACAGACACGGCGGTTTCTCCATGATGGAAATGGCATATAGAATGTCAGAACGTTTCCTGCATAATTCTTTGTTTAAGCTCCAAATGCGTGCCTTTTAGCTAATCTTCACAAAGTACTCCATAATTACTGCAAATCTCAAATATAAACAATTTAAGTTTAAGTATCAAAGTCTTTCTTGCAATAATTATATAAAATAGGGTTAGAAAACATTGGGATAAATGATAGCATAAAAGTGACGTTATTATTGATGTCATCAAATATCCCCCCAATTGAATCCTACTTGTCCTCAAGTAGCCTTAATAAATTTATGAAAAATGTATCCTCTAAAGTTTTTTCACCCTCAGTTAAGGATTTATTTGTTTAATAACTAGTTACCCAACCAAACACCTCACACGAAATAGAAAATTGAAAACACACAGAAATTACTCAACAAATCTATGTGGTAACATGTAACGTAATTCTGCATCAATTGCTTGACAGAGCATTCTATCATAAGCTTGGCAAGGATACACATCTTCACCACTAAAGCTAAGGAGTAACAAGTTTATAAAGGCAAATTGGGTTTAAAAGGGCATAAAGGGTTTGATTACTCTTTCTAATCTCTATCGATACCAATATTCCAGAAAAGGTGACAAAATCACACATACACACCCATAACGATGGGATAGACACATATGACTGCATTTGAACCTTAACTCTAATAAGCTAAAGAATAGGACTAGTAGTCTTTACCAAAAGTCGTAAACCAGCAAGGGCGACAAATTACATATACACATCCATAACGATGAAATAGACATACATGATTGCATTCAATTGCCTCACTCGAGTAAGACCAAGTTTTAGGATGGAGAGTGATATAGGGTATAGATCTTCTAATCCTTTCACCTAACAGTAATAAACCAACAAGGCGGACAAAATCACACATACATGGCCGTAACAACGGAATAGACACATGTGATTGCTCACATCCTCATTCGAATAAGACCTAAGGGTTAGGGATTAGGAAAGGGAAATAATTGTTGTTAAATGAAAAAATATACAAAACAAATAGACTAAGTCCAAACGAATAAGGTACAAGTTGCTAGATACTTTCCCGACCGTTCCCATGATAAAGACACGGAAATATATACACAAACGCCTCGATCATAGATAAATGAAAACAACCCTAAGTTGGCGTTCCCGTAATGGTCAACTTCCCAATCATCCATACTATACATACTTTTACAAAACAAGTGGCAATATCTACCACTTTTATACAAAACTTTACATCGTTGATTTATAACACGTATCAACGAATAATCGATCCTTCAAATAGTTCCATTGGTTAAGCTTTAACGAACCGACTATCTTCAAAATTTCCTCCTCCTCTTTTTTGCAGTATTTTCTAATTTTTCTCATTTTTTTAAACAATATACTTACGAATCCTACTCATGTGTAATTTCACCATCCATCACGATCACAATAGCATTGGATAATTCTTCCATAAAGCTTAACAGCCATGTCCACTAAAAATTGCCGTCATGCATCTTTGAAAAGTCGCACGTGCATTGCATAATCCAAACGGCATTCTTCTGTATGCAAAGGTTCCATAAGGACAGGTGGACGTTGTCTTTTCTTGATCTTCAGGTGCGATTGGAATTTGGAAGAATCCTGAAAAACCATCAAGAAAACAATAATATTCATTCCCAGATAAACGTTCTAACATTTGATCAATAAATAGAAGAGGGAAATGATCCTTTGTTTCAAAATACAGAAAATACGAGTTTCTAACAATACGGTCGCTACTAGAAGCTATTGATCGATAACACTAATGAACACATCTAAGGATGATAGCCCATGTGCTTCCTAGCACACGCCTCGAGTCTGCCAACTCTCACTTGATTATAAAATCGAAGTCGTCATATCTGTCTCAGCTCTCTTTGCATACGTGACATGCCGCGCCAGAGTCAGTCAACTATCTGACTCTCAACACTCGCGGTGCCTCTAAGCCTCTTGTTATCCCTCTCCAACTCAGCAATCCTCTTAGTTAAAGCAGTGACTGCCGACTCAACCCCAACAATCCTATGTCCCTGCTCCCTCTTAACTCCCTCAATGACCTGTATACGATGGACTGGGATAGCTTGTGTGTGATCATGAAACCTCTGAACCAAATCTCCCAATGTCTCATACGTAACCTCTACTGCTCCCTCCTGAGCAGGCTCAAGAATATCCTTTGGCATCGCAGGATGCGTAACCCTCTCAACTCTGACCTTAACCAGGCCTTTCACACCTGTCTTTGTCTCATCTCAATCAACAGCCTCAACTACAACTCTAGCATAAATCCCTATATCTCTAAGGGCATCTGCGTAAGCGAAACACTTGTCAATCTCTGCCTGAATCTCTAGATCAATATCCTGCTCTAAGTGAGGCTCATCACTAACCCTGACAATAACATCATCCCTCAAACTAGTCTCTCTAGGATCTACCTCTACATCTGCCAAATAACCAGAATCCCTAACTCTCTTAGGCGATGGTACCAAATCAGCACGGACAGGAGATAGAGCTCCGGATACAAGTGGTAATGCAGATATGGATGCCATATGGGACCTACTTCTCTTGCGAGATAGCCTCGCAGAAGTACTCAGTAAATCAGGAGAAGAATGATCTGAAAATTAGTGTCTTGATGAAGAATCGGATGAAGCATCCGAATGAAAATCTGATGATGCCTCTGATGACGAATCTAAAGAAGAATGATCAAAAGAATGTCTCACAGCAAGACGATGAGTGGGTAACTGTCCAACCCTCTTCCTCGCAGTCATCATATGTATCGGCCCGTTAAGATAGTAGCGGTACGGTCGACCATGGGGAATAGGCTGTCTAGGTGCTAGAATCATAACTCGACGATGAGGTATGACAGGTGATCTCTGGGTAGAAGAGGTAATCTCAGTGAAAGGCGTACCATGGGTAGGTAATGGTGGTGTATCTGGTGAATCACTGTCTGTGGTGTCATCATCCGATGATAAAAATGGTAAGGTAGCTGGTAATGGTGGTATATGGTCTGATGATGGATCCTTGGATGGATCAGACTCTGGTAGCGGTACGATCGACCATGAAGAAATAGGCGTCCAGTTGCTAGAATCATAAATCGACGCGAGGATATAACATGTGATCCTTTACCTGGTAGAAGAGGTAATATTAGTGAAAGGTGTACCATGGGTAGGTGATGGTGGTGTATCTGGTATATCATTATCTGTGGTGTCGTCAACCGATGATAAAAATGGTGAGATAGCTGGTAATTGGTGGAATAATATCCTGATGATGAACCATAGATGGATCAACTCTGAATACAGATTCATGGTGAGTAATCAGGAGATACTGGTGTATAATCTAGGGATGGTGGTATAGTAGGTGCTATGATAGGTGTCTCTATGGGTATCACTATAGTGTCAGTCTGAGTAGTGGGTGGAGTAATCACTGGTGTGGTGTCGGGAATAGTGGTAGGGATAGTACCGAACAAGATAACTCGTCCAGCAGGTGTCCCTACGCTATCCTCTGATGAATCTGAAAAAACTGAGATAACTGAAATAGCCATGACCTGCATAAGCAAAGTTTATATAAATCATATTTATATCAACCATGCATGATGCAACATATGATCAGGTGAATGGGTAACTGGATGAATGCAAAATGAACGAATAAATGCGCGGGTTATTGAGTACGACATGATGGGATGAAATGAGAAATACTTATAGTAATATTAGTTATACTTAGTATTTAATACATATATATTATTTATATAGTATTTAATTATGTATACGTACTATGTAAAATCACGTAAGGCACATAATCACGTAGGATCACATACTGGTTATAGTCCAGACCTAGTTTATACTACCTGGTTCTCTATAACCTTGGCTCTTGATACCAATCTGTCACACCCCCAAACGGGCCCTGGACGGAATACGTGTCCGGAGGCGTGACGTTCCTGGATATCTCAAGTACAAAGCATAAAGAACGACCTCTAAGGGTACGTTTTAAAAATAAACACCGTTGCATAAATTTAAAATAATAATAAGTTTACATCAATCAAATTTAAAAGATTCAAAAGTTAAAATGCGGAAGCTTTAATAAGTTCAACAACGGTATTTAAGATAACATAGATGAAATCTGAAAACTGGTTCGGGCAATTAGACTTCATATAGATCAGGCAACATCTTCCAAGCTAAGCACCTGAGAAAAACATGCTTAAAACGGTCAACATAAAGTTGAGTGAATTCATAGGTTTAATTTGATGTAATAGTGGACCACAAGATTTTACAGGCATGCGACAGTTATAACAAATACAACTTCACATAAAAGATATTTACGTTGCACTAAGCTCATGACACCGATGCTAATTCTGAGACATAGCTTTCATATAGCTATAGGTTGCATTGCCCTAGAGGAAATCCGACCTAAGATTTCCTATCCGAAATTCGACATGACATATATCCGTTTAATCGGGCGACCCGTGGGTAGTAAGTGCGACTTACCCGGATAGGGATAATTAGTCCCAATAGATCTATTTATTCACTCGCGCTCCCTCAACCGGTCCTCCGGTCAAGAGATTAACAGTTCATGATAGTTTTGGGCAATAGGAGGTCTAGCGCTACTTAGGCAACACGTAAACAGGGAAAAATTCTCATGAAAGTACTTGTGTCCGATTTTAAAAACAAGCAATGTTTCTCACCCCAAAGTTATAAAACATTTATTCAAAACGAGTAAAAGTGCGGGGCTATGAACTCACCTTATGCGAGTTGTGGATCAAAAGAAATCAATCAAGCGAAAACGAATCTCACGGTACTGGCGACAACCTAGCATATAGTGGTCGTTTTAGAATAATGTACAACGAATAACGCTTAACGCAAGAGTTGATCATCCGAGCATGAGTAGACATGGCGTATCCTTTTTAAAACATACTTTTGAAAGTTATAGGTTTTGACAAGTCTCGACATTTTGACACATCTTCGAAAATATTGCGTCTTTTAGCGTATTTAGTCTTTAGTGTATTTCTTCTTTTAGTGTATTTCATCTTTTAGTGTATTTCATCTTTTAGTGACCCGATACACCAAAGTTGACTCAATAATCGTAAATATTGACCTAAACTCGACACTTAACGTTATTCTACATTTTATCATAAGTTTGATAATAAAAGTATATTTTTTGACGCAATTATAAAGTTTATAAATTGTCGGCACGACCTTTCTAAAAATATCAACTTTCCATTTGTATTCATCTCGACTCGTGAAAATATCCGTTTTATGAAAGTACATCTTTTATTGACTCAAAAGAGTATCCAATCTATTTTCGACAACACCGCAAATATTACAACAAATTTATTCTAAACCTAAACATCTTCGACTTTCAATTTATGTTTCCAACAAAACAAACATTTAACTTAATCTCTTTGTCAACAATATTCAAGCTCGTTATACGATAAATCTCAATAAATAACATAGCCATAATAATAACATTATATATATCAAAATAGTCACAACGAAATTTTATACGCAAAAGTACAACTACTTTTTATGTTCTTCCATTTATAAATAAAAAGATTAAACTTTGAGACTTGTAGTTTTATAGAAAAATAGGTAATGATTTTCACAACGATCCGCTTTGTACACCTTGTTCGGAATGATCATACGAATGCAAAAGTACAACTCATTTATGAAAAAGTAGAGATGACTTACAAGAAAACACGACGAAAGATGATTAGAAACTAAGAACAACCCAAACGTTGTTTATAAACTACCCGGATAGAAACAAGAATCAACCTCGAACAATATATCTTCAAATGGTGGATCAAAGATTAAAAGAAATGGATTTGGTGTGTGTGTTTGGTGGTTCGGACAAAGAGAGAAAAAGAAAGAGTAGTGTGTGTTTTCTTGGTGAGAAATGATTATGAAATGAATATGTACACATGAACTTAACTAGCAAAAATCACACATAAGGTGCTAGTGTGTGTGTGTGTCGACGGTGGGACAAGAGAGCCAAAGGGGGACCAAAATGATCCTCCAATCATTTCCCTTTGAGTACATGTCCTTAACCTCAAATCATGCAACCATGTCTAGTGAAACTGATTTCAATTTGAATCTTATGCGATGGTATGAGATGTCATATCGGTTATAATGAGACCATAAGGGGAACCAAAAGTGGCCTCCAACATTCTAGGAATTGTAGTGCATGCATATGAATTAATTTCTAAGGCTTTCCATGCATACATGCATTAATATACTTAACCGACTACGCAAACAACGAAAATGATTAACGACTTCACGAAAAATTATGAAATCTTAAATATTAAGTTAAAACATAAAAACGCATCCAATGACGAAAGACTATGATGAAATACAGTACAGTTTGCTCCCGAAGACGATTCTCAGATTATAACGGGACAATTTCCCAGTTACACGTAAAAGTTAAACGAAACATCAAAAAGTTCAAATTATCAAACGGAAATGGCTAAATTATTGAACGGAAATTCTCGGGGTGTCACAGTTGAGCTAAGGTTTCGGCCCGATACAATACGACATCGTATTATATCAGAAATGATATATATTGTAATTAGTTTTGCAATCATATTTACGACATTAATTATCCATCAACTTCAATAAGAGAGAATAAATAAGTGTCTATTGGTCGACCTAACCCCTTATGATCCACACCACAAAGCTATTTGTTATGGCCTTCCCATTCAAAGTTCGAAGGGTACCTGAATCATTATTGTTCTTGAAGTCCGTTTATCATCTCCTTCAATCCAAGGATCTGTGTAGTTGATCCGGAATATTAA